>LOJH01016912.1:0-13967 GCA_001685095.1 Ellobius talpinus
GAGAGAGAGAGAGAGAGAGAGAGAGAGGAGAATGAGCTCATTTGAGTGGCACAGAGCAAAGTTAAAAGACAAATGCCGTCTCAGGAGTTAATAATGGATTGGCCACAACAGAGCTACAAAATAAATACAGAGCGAAACACCCCGCTCGGAGTCTGACATTGTAATTACAGGAGTGGAGCAGGTTTCTCTGGAAGCATCAATGCATTCTACATGGGTAGGATGGAGCCCTAATCCGATCAGCTGCAACTGCCACAGCAACAGACGGACACTAAAAATAGGCCCCCTCTGGTAATCTGTCTGGATTACTAAATTCAGTGATGGCTTGGCAACAAATCAGGGAAATGTTTGCGGAAAAGGATTTAAATATATCATGAAGTTCTATCTGCTTTACAGAGAAACGCACGAGGCCCCGATTCAGAGTGACTGCTTCGGAGCTGCTTCCAAACAACCAAGCTCATTTTGTCAAAACATCACCTTGCAGTCCTGCCTTTTGCAATTTAATCATCTTAAATCCATTAGTGGGGGCAGAAAAAAAAAACCCAGAGATTTCAAAGGGTTCTTCCGATATCGGTGCCTACATTATACATTACAATCTTAGGGATAGCATTTTAGCATTATTAATGATGTTAGTGTTAGTAACTAGGAGATTATATGGATTTCACTTGAAATAGTTGAAGGTAAGATTTGTTCTTCGCTGTACCAAGATGTCTGTGACACAGTCACGGGTGTATAAACAGAAAGTAGCTTAATACTTGGCGTATATGCTAAGTAGTGCTGACTGGAGAGAAAGATACTTAGGTTGACAGTGACTGCAGATTCAGAATTTAAAATGAAGCAGTGGTAAGTATTCTTGGCGGACAAAGTCCTAAGCATTTAGGGTTAATTATTTTATGGGCTGTCATGGCAGTTTTTTTTAGCGTGTCAGTACAGACCTTTCGTCAACATAGGCCCACATTCTTTTCCCATTCCAGGAAAGTACTTTGGGTGTGTAACATTCAGACTGTTCTGTCACTTTTTTCTGTTGGGTACTGTTAGTCTGTCCTCTCTCCACTAAATGCTGCAGTTGCTCACGTTAAAAACAATGCTACCCCCCTCCACCCTAAGCTGTTCACAGCAAAGTTGTCCAGGGTGCTTCAGAGGACGCCGGTAAGGGTTCTGTTCATCATCTTCCTTCTGCCTCTGAGCGGACTGACCTCATCATACCCTAGCATTCTTCAAACCTGTCATTTAAAACGCAAAACAAACAATAAGTGGGTTTAAGAAATAGCAGCTATTCTACAATGCATTTACTAAATACATCACACAGAAGTTATAAATACTAGAAATATTTTTCTGGTCCAAATTTATGATAACATGATACCTCTAATGAAAGCCAGAACAATAACTTCTAAGGTTTCCAATGAATCAGTCACATTAGTTCAGACATACTTCCCAAGCAGTGTGGGAAGTTTTGTTAGCTATGTGGGTGTTTTATTTTTAAAATATTGCATGAAACATATCTTTTGATATCTGTACTGTTTTTTTATCTACCTATGTGACACATGCCAATAATTTAAAAATATCCTCAGAAATTTATAAAATTTATAAAATGCAGGGAACTCTGAAGCATCGACTCTCTTTAGCGCTTAAAATATGTGGATATATTTTGCAGTCTTTACTATGAGAGGTTGAGAGGTTCCTTTTGTTAATCAGGAATCATGTCCTGTGATTAACACTACCGTTGATGTAACAAGCTCACCTAGTTTTAGAATCTTATCACTGGAAATTTTGATATCAGTCAATGAAAGTGCACTCATCATTGATAGGAAATTATACACACGAGAGACAGAATAATGAATAACTAGCAAGCAGTACAAAGTATAACCAGGCTATAGCAAATTTTCTTAAACCCTTAATTTTCATTTTATTTATTATTTTAAATGTTTTTCAAAGAAATTTGAGATAACTATATCTATGATGTATATATTTAATAACAGTTAAAGAATAAGAGACCTATGATTTTTAGCATAGCACAATATTTATGACTTTTGATAAGGCTTTAAGTAATGATATGAACACTGGTGAGTTTGTATTACATAAAGATCTGATGGGGAGCAGCAGTAAAACACGGGAACAGTAATGATGCTCTAAACAGTTGCCTGTATGACTAGTAAGGTTTAGTCTTCTCGGAATGTACACAGGGAAACAGCCCTATAAAGAAAATATCAAATGCTAAATTGTTTGCAGCAGTAGCTTTTTTTCTGATGTTTGTTTCTTCACCAAGGTAATTCAGCTCTTATGACTTCTATCCAATCCAGAAGGATCACTTTTTGATGACTCTTCAAAAGATGCATATTACTTTCAATATTGTTATTACAAATGCTGGTTAACACCGAAACATAAATCGCTTAGGAATAATGACTGCTTACTTGTTCTTCTTTCGTTTGGTCTCAAAAATAAAGGCAGGCTGTCCATTGAAAATATAGAAATTAGTGAAAATCAAATCAAGAAATATTAGCTATATAAATATACAAACAATTTTTAAATTATGCCTTATGTTGACAAAAATAAAGTTGAAAATGGTCAGCTTAATGACTGATAATTGCACAGCCTTTGTAAGGGAAAGCACACTGGGCGTGTGTTACCTAATGTATATAAGTACTGAGGTTTCTCCTGTGCCCCAGGGCTCTTCTGCTGGTTTGTACAGCGTTGCTGGGATATCAGTTTTCAAGACATTATATTCAGTTGCAAGTTCCATTGTATTTTCTTCATCACTTCCAACACTTCTTGGTCCACTTTCCTTCTTGTAGCTGAGGTCCTGTATCTTATAGAAACACTGTCTAGACTCCATGTGATGACAGTACCATGAGCACAGACATTTTTCCAAGTCTGTGACCAACAGTGCACAGTCTTTAGAACATTTTAGTCAAATTAAATTCGCTTAAACCTACAGACATAAGGTCATGCTGAAGTAAGGTGACCATAATGAGTGAAGATGTAAGATTGAATTTTAAAGTTTAAAGCTACTAAATATCTATTCAGATCATTTCTATGAACAGAGCACTGGGAAGAATCAAAACAATAATGAATAATCTTTGCCCTCAACACAGTTAAGTTGCACAACAATGAATATACTACAGCAAAGGAGAATACTTGAAAAGTTGTGTAAAGAGGAGGAAATGCAGTACAAAGGCACATGTCCAGGGGGTGTTGAAGGTGCTTCTGGAAGCCAAGTGAGCTGCTGCAGACTGCTGTAGAGCCCTACTGATTCAGTTTGTGCATATATCCATAGGGAACTCAGTTTTGTCTTTGCATCATTGTATACAGGATCAGCAGCACATCCAGGCAACAGTTCGGTTACAGATTTGTGTGATCATATAATTGAGACTATGTATATGTGTATGTTTGTGTATGTATGTATGTGTGTGTATATATATGTATGTATAAAATTATTTTCACAATAGTAAAATTTAAAGTTGTGGTGGTATTATGGACATGCTAATTCATACATCCATTATTCCAGAATTCTGGGGGGGCTAAGGATCATAAATTTGAGGTCAGTCTGGGTTCTACAGCAATATCCAGTTAAAATGGAGATATAAATACAATTTTGGTCCTCTCTTCTCTCCTTTCTCTCTCTCTTTTTCCTCTGTGTCTATGTGTGTGTGTGCATGTATGCACATGCACATGTGTGAGTGTGTGTATGTGTGTGTGTATGTGTGTGTGTTTACAACCTGAGTGAGGTAGAATACACTCATCCACAGCTTATGTGTGCAGGTCAGAGGACAACTTTGTGTGCCTTAATCTGGGTTCCTGGGGTTGAACTTCAGTTATCAGTTATCCGTCTTTACTTTCTATTCCAACTTTTAAAATTTTAATAAGCTATTTTAAATCATTGTGTATATAGTTACTTCACACATTTCTCTGAACAAGCAACTGACAAGAAGCAACTTCAAGAAGGCAAAGGCAAAGTTTTTTCTGCTCATGGTTGAAGGTGTAAAATCAGGGAAGGTATGACTGCAGGTGATCAGGGAACAGAGAATGGAAAATTATGATGCTCATTTGACTTTCTCTCTTTCCCTCTATTTTTTTTAAACATTTGGCCCTATCCCATGGGATATTGCCACCCGTATTCAGTTTTATTTTTCCTCTGTAAACACCTTTAGTGCTACACATAAAGGTATGCCTTATTAATGCCCTAGGCATTCATTAATCCAACCAATGGAAATTAAAACCATTATAGTGTGGAAGGCACTAGGAATCTCTAAGAAAATAATATGAAAAAGTAAGTAAAATATGGTTAAGTTTTAATATTTTGACAAAAACAAATTGTCCTCAACTTGTGTGTACCTTAATGACATATCCTTGAGGCAATTTAACCATATACCTTATGTAGCATATACTCAAGAAAGTTTGTGTTTACTCACAAATTGATTATAATACAGACACTTAAAAAAACTGCTTAAATGATGATATCCTCATAGTGATGTTTCTCATTAGAATGCAAGTTATCTGGCTCATATTTTCCCTGCCCCTATCCTAAATATTCTCCCTGAGTTCTTGACTTAACTACTCTTATACCCCCTCCAATCTCCTCATTTATATTTTCTTCTGTTTTGGATTTTTTTTTCTTTTTGGATGCTTTCATGTTTTCATTGTTATGAACCATGTTGCTACTAGTTTAGAAAGCCTTGTAAAGAGACATTTAAAATTTAACTAAACAGAGCTGTCCATCATGTTTGTGATTGCTAGTGTATCATTTCAAAGAAGTCACCTTCTCCAGATTAATTCCTCAAGAGACCATCTTAATTCTTTCCAGAAGTCCTTAAATAATGCTGCCTAAATCACACACCTTAAAGTTGGTTTGCATCCTGTTTTTCTTTTCTAAAGCTCTAGAGATTTCCCTCTCATCAGTAACCTCATGTGGCCACTTGAATTTAAAATTTAATTAATTAGAGTTAAATAAAATTCATAGTCATTTTTCTTGGTTACATTAGCCACATTTCAAGGGCCCATAGTAATATGCGTATCTATAACATTGGACAGGACAGATATAAAGCTTTGCCTTGTCCTAGCAAGTTCCTTTAGGAGCATCATATTCTAACAATGGATATTAGCTCAATCCATTTATTTCAAGCCTAAGACACACCCGTCAGATGCACTCCTTTCCTTTGTCACTCTGAGTCCTGTAGGTCAGTCATTGCTTCGCATCCCTTATTTAGTGGTAAGCTCATATTCATAAATCATGATGATCATCTTCAGCACATTTCATTGATTTATATTTGTTTGTAGACCGTGTCTATGTGTGCTGGTAAGATTTGTATCCCTATGATAAAGACAGTAAGATTTCAGAAGAGTTTACACTCAAATGTTTTCCAAATAGGAGAGGGAGAAAAGGTTGCTTCGGGATCTGCATTATTATGAACAAAGCTATTTTAAGTTTGCGAACTTGAGCAAGAAATATTTCAAGTGTGAGAAGCCTCATTAAACGGCACAATCTTCTGTGTTCATGATAAGAGGATTACTAACAGAGAGATGCCTCTTCCTCCAGATCCATTTTCAAACTCAGTACAGCCCAACACCTTAAAGGAAAAAAGATTCATTTCTTGCCTCATGGTGTTAGAAGTTTCACTTGATTTTTTTTCTTTTTTTGTGGAGGGGCAATAAAGAGCAGAATACCCTGACGGTGGGAATATTACAGAAGAGGATGGCAAGGGAAGAGAGAAAGATTGCAAGGGCAGAGGACAAGGGAAGGAAAGACAGAGTGGAGAGAGGAAGGAAGAGGAAAGGACAGAAGAGGAAGGACGGAAGAGGAAGGGCGGAAGAGGAAGGGCGGAAGAGGAAGGGAGGAAGAAGTAAGGAGAGCAGGGGTGGGGAAGCAAAAAAGCACTTGGTGAGACCCATCACTCAGGGTTAGGGTTGTAACATCTTCAAGGACACTTTCGTCAGTAGGCCCCACCTATCAAAGATCCCATTTCCTTCCACAAGTGGCACTCAGGTCTTCAAACTTATACTATACTGCCTTTGGGGGGGTTTGAGTTTCAAGTCTCATGTACATTGCTGTAGATTCTTGTTCCTTTTTTGTTTGAGGATATTTAGAGTGGGATGGTTTTGACTTAAATAAAGAAATTGCTGTCTGTGTGCTGTTTGTATACTACCCTGTCTGAGCATAACAGTTCTAGCCCATGACTAACAATGTTATCTAGCCATTAGTGACTTGCTTTTCCAATGAAAATCATTCACTTTAGCAGGAATGCTTTCCTTTTCCCTGCTGCTATGGTCTTTGCTGTCTGTGACTCTGGTGTATATATATGGAGACCCTGGAAAACTTGTGACAATACTCCCCTCCATAACTCCAGCAAGCACAGAAAACCCTACTTCTCTGCATTGAACTCTCACATTGAATTCCTGCTGATGGCAATGGTGGCAATCTCTTCACCGACTGTGTCACACTCTATTACTTGTGCAATGCCACTAATGTTAAATAAAAAAATTGTTAATGGGTTAGTATGCCCTTCATATCTGATTTTCCAAGTTGAATTTATATCCGTCATTATTGGCCAAATGTCAGAAGTTGATACATGCTATAGTAATATATTCAGAAAGCTTTGCTAAATGTTGGTTTAAAAAAATGGGTAGACTCCTTCCATTTCTCAACAACTCAAGTGTCCATGTCACTGACAGTTTCACTGGATTTGATAGTAATACCACCTGACTGTCTTCTTTGTCATTCTGGAAAGGCAGCCAGAAGAAAATACATTTAAAGCCTCGAAATGCATTGTCTATAGACTGTCTCCAGTTTATTCATTTTCTTCATTTTTCCCCTCTTCCTTTTGCCTTTTATGACACAAGATCTCACATTTTCCAGGCTAGCCTGAAATGCAAATGGAGGATGACCTTGGAATCATGATACTAGTCCCTGTTCACCTCTCACATGCTCTGATTACAGACATGCATCACTAGGTGTGATATTTTTACCATAGGGACATCAAATCCAGGGCCATATATGCTAGGCAGTCATATCACCAACTGACCTATATCTTCAGCATTTAATCACTAAAGATAAATGGTACAAAAAAGAATGGTAATGTGCTTGTCCACTATTGTTCTGTCTCTATATCAGAGAAAGAGCCACTGGACCAAGTTCTAGACACAATATCAGGACAGCCTGTTTTAGTTGAAGTTTCCTATCCCATGTCGATGCTATCCAGAGAATCTTATTTCCTCCTGCCTCTGTGTTGGCCTGGATGCTGTGTAGGTTCCTCTGAAACTCAAATTAAAGTAGAAAATGAATCAAAATAGTGTAAAATTCAGTGGTTGTAGAAAGTATATATTTTTAAGAATGCATAAATTTTCCAAGCTTAAAAGTGGATGATTAGAAGCATCCAGAGGCTAAAGCAAATAAGTTGAAAGTGACTTTTAGATGTATAGTGGTATGTGATTCTGATCAGTCCTCTGGCAGATTCTTGCTAAGAGAAGTCCTTCACTACATGATGTGTGCATTGAAATTACCTTGTCCTTTAACAAGAACATCACAGAAAGGTCAAACATCAGACAGACCCTCATTTCCTACTGTTGCTGGCTGCCCAACTACCTAATTTTAGTAGTAGAATCATGTTTTCAAAGATATTGTCTTAATTCTCACCTCATCCCTAATCTCTCTTGAACGGAACCACCAGCATTTGAATAACTACATCATGACAGGCTCAAAGTTTTGTATTTGGTATTAGTTTTATATCCCCCAACAAAATGTATTTAATATTATTCTTTAATAGTTATGAGCCCTAGTTTTGGTTTTGTTTTCCTTTTTTTTAGTTTTTTTCCTCCTTGAAGAGAGTTTTGTGTTCAAAGTTCTGTTTTTTTTTTTGAGTGGTTTTAACTTGCAACGTTTAAAATATTCTTTTAAAATAAACATTTCTGTAAAAATAGCCTTGGAAATAAAAACAAATCACATTGGACTATTTCCTATTCAATAGTCTTACAGTATCTAGAAAATAGGAACAAATAATGTATATTTATTTCTTCTTTGATAAGTATTAACAATCATTTCATACACATACATGTATATTTCTGTAATTTGGACATAAACTAGAATGGATATGTATCAGCACTATGGAGCAGAATCCTTATTGTTGTGAAGTGTTTGTGGTAGACTTGTGTGAACATCCACAAACTTTTGCAGTATTGTTCTGTGATAGGAGCCCATGGCTTTGTTTTATCAGTGGAAGCAAGTTCGTTAGGTTTGTCCTTAATTAGTTTATGTAAATGTTACTTTGAAATAATCCCTTAAAACAATCAATACACTGCCAATTGTGACTCCTTCTTATTTACATTCTTATTTAGTAAAGCAGTTTCTCTAATGAGGGCTTCCAGGCAATGTTTTATTAGCCTAGTGTGAGGTCCTGAACACACTGTAGAGGGGAAATAAGATGATATTGACTTTGACATTGCCATTAATTCAAACTACTTCCTTTTATTTAGCACAAATTGGGGAACTTTGTTACAGCCATTATGCATTTCCCCCACCTCAACACAAGCAATTAAGTCCCCGAATTATACCTACACAGAAAACTTCAAATGCCTTCCCTTTCTAAAATACTAACAGAAAATACTGCAAAGTGTATTGTATCTGTGAGTTTGATTACATTGAGTTGAATAGATAAAAATGAGTTTGCTTCCACTTTCTAATACATACATATAACAGAAAAACTTTAAATGCACATACTTTTCTAATATAATTCTGCCTATTTGTTAGCAATAAGGCAAAGATACAGAATACCTTGTGATGTGATCCTCATCTTGTGTGTCACAGATTTGTATTGTATTTAGCTGTGGCTGCACTTGGATATTAGTTATTATGTCTGCCATTGCATAGGGACTTTAAATGTTCCTGCCTGGTTTTGTGGGGGTATATTTACTGAATCTGTCTGTGGGGTATATTTACTGGTGTATTTGTGTGTGTGTGTGTGTGTATGTGTGTGTGTGTGTGTGTGTGTAAAGGTAGATAGATTCATTTTCTTGCTGTCTTAAGCAAATTATATGGGACAAGAAGAATTAGTTTCATGTTATCTGTTTCACAATTTACAAAGCATTTTCATGGCAACATGATCATCTTAATACATCCACCTCAATGCCTAACTGGATGCAATCACTAGATGAGTTTCAAATGTCCTCCTCTTTACAGGAGCACAAACTCAGGTTGTACCTGGCCATCAGTTTGGGATTAACTGCTCAATGGAAATAAGATGTTTCTTTCATTATGACAGGGTAGTGGCCATTTTTCTCCTTTTTCTAGCTTCCAGTATTTCTTATCTTAAAATGGTTGTCTTTAGCTATGATCGTGGTTGTCTTGGTTAGTCTTTAATGTCAATCTGATACAATTCCGAGTAATCTGGGAAGAAGTAACCTCAGCTGAAGATTTGCTTCATTTAGATTAATGTTTGACCATGTTTGTGAGGTATTTTCTCAGTTGAAAATGGATGTGGGAAGGCTCTATCCACTGTAGGTGGCACCATCCCTAGCAAGTGAGTGTGGGATGTAAATAAAGCCTAACATAACAGGAACCAGCTTAATACCTACCATACAAATACCACTCATAATTATACCTTTGATGATAAAAATCCAGGGGAGATGAGCTAGAAAAAGTAATATGGCTGGTTTTAATATAGTGTATTAATGAAAACTCATCAATTCATTGTCATAGTTTGATTTCCTATTAAGGAAGACTCAGAGAGGAGGCACACATTCACTAGTGATGTGATTGGGTGATTTCAGGTGTCACTAGAAAGAGAACACGGGAAACTAAATGGCAAGATCATCTTCTGATCAGAGAACTTGTTACCAAATAAGAACACACTGTGACTGACTCTCCTAATTCCATTAGGGAACCCTGGAAGACAGACAAGAAGAATGTTGCAGACTTATTTAGTCTAACGGGCAAGGGTACTGATGTATTATCTTAATCTGTTCAGACAGCTATAGCACAAAATCCATTAGCTGGAAAGCTCTTAAGTGATAGAAGTTTTTCTTCCTATTTCAGGCATGGAGAAATCCAAGATGAAGGCACTAACAATATGGCGACTGGTAAGGAATCACTTCCTGGTTGATAGATGGAATGCTTTTCATATTAAATTCCCATGGATGAAGGGATAAGGAATCACTCCTTAGCCACTTCAACAGAACATCAGTTCCATCCCTGAGAGCTATGCTATAACAACCCAATCACATTCAATGCCCACCTCCTAAACTACCCTATTTTGAGAGTTAGGTTTTCACCATATAGCTTCTAAGAGAAACACAGATGTCAGGTCATAGTCTGTATACTTCAATCTAGGATTAGTTTGTCAAAAAATAATCTCCAAATCTAAAATTCTCTAACAGGAAATTTGAGTAGTGTGAGTTGTCTGACACAAAGTACACCACATTGAAAGTATTGCTTAAGAAACAAACCTATCATGATTCATTGACCTTGGGGCTACTGTTATTTTCAATTGTAACTGCCCTTGGGGAACACAGATGCTGGTTTCTAAATTTTGACACAATACTTAGTAAATAGAATGCAGATATGCTTTAGTTTTATACACGATACCTTAAAATATTAGTAAACTTTCAGGGTTCTAGTAACAAAGACAATTGGAGTAATTCTAACTATTTCCTTTAAAAGCTATGTGCATGCTTGTAAGTTCATAGGTAAAGTACCGTAACTATGTGAGTCTATAGGAGTTTCTTCTGCTATTGCTTGTTTGAAATTCTATGAGCAGAAGAAAGCACATGTGATCCTGTATCACAGTAAAACTGACTCGTAACCATATATCACTGTAACTTTTACTTGTGGTGGCAGAAAAGGCTTTTATGGAAATCATGGTCAAAATTATCTCCAGATAATCTTTGGTCCTCAATAATTTGTATCTCCAGAAGAAATTCCCAATTCTCCCTTTGTCCTTTTTGCTCAGATTAAACAGAAGTCTTTTGACTGAAACATTGCCATTTCTACAGTTAAGAGAAGCATTCAAATTGTCATGAAATGTATTTGTATTGTTTGATACTCTTGCTCTAAGCCTCTTTGTCTTTCTCTCTCTCTTGTCGCTCTCTCCCCATTTTTCACATCTAAATTTTATAGATTTTTATTATAAGTAGAAAAATAGGCTTCTATGATAATAAATAATTCATTGAAAAGTGCAAAGTTTATTGAATATAAAATGAGCATCTAGGCCAATAAAACTTATTTTTATCATAATCATATTACTTATAGCCATAATTTAATAAAGATTATTGAATCAGGCTTTAAGTATCTTGTATATGTACATCCAGAACATACTAGTAGAGCACTAATGATATAGGTTTTATCACTCTTCTGTTTGAGACAATTTCTTATAGCAGGAACTGCTTGTCTTTACTTATTTACCCCATAATCTGCACCTCTGTTTTCAGTTGTGTGTGTGCATTTCTGTGTGTATATGTCTGTGCATGTCTCTGTATATATAAATACCTGTGTGCATGTTTAACTGTGGTTATGAATTTTATGTGTGTGTTTGTGTGTTTTTATGTGTCTATGTGTGTATTTGGCTCTGTGTGCATGTATGTAAGTATGTGTCATTTTCTGTGCATATGTAACTGTGTGTGTGCACATTTGTATACATGTGCATGTGAAAGTCAGATGATAGTATCATTATTCTTCAGTCACAGACATCATTTTCTGTTTGGATGAAGTTTTTCACTCTTCCAGAACTTTCCAAGTAAGCTGTGGTATCTGGTCAGTGAACCTCAGAGTTCTGCCTATCTCAATTTCCCAGGCTCTAGGATTACAAGAGTGTGTCATGACACTCAGCTCTTTACATAGGTTCTAGGAATCAAACTTAATTTCACTAACTTGCCTACCAAGGATTTTACCCAGTGAGCTATCTCCTCAGCCCAACTGTTCACTTTAAAGAAAAAGTTTCTTTGTTATTTTTCTTTTATCAAAAATATTTTCTTTTATCATACAGTATATTCTTATTATAATTTCTTTACCCTCTTCTCCCATCTTACAGTTACTCCCTAACTCCCCACCTGTCCCTATCGAGATCCACTCCCTTTCTGCCTCTCATTAGAAAAGAATAGGCTTCTAAGAGATAACAACCAGACATGACAAAATAAAATACATTAAGATGGAGCAAAATTATTATATCAAAGTTGGACATAAAAGATGAACAGAAGAAAGGGTCACAAGAACAGGCAAAAGAGTCAGAGACCCACTCTTTCTCATAATCAGGAGTTCCATAAAAACACCAATCTAAAAGCTGTAGTATATATATAGAGGACCTGGTAAAGTCCCATATAGACCATGTGTTTGCTGCTTCAGTCTCTGTGACATCATATGCTTCTTGCTTGGTTGGTTTAGAGTACTTTGTTCTCCTGGTATCCTTCATCCTTTCTGGCTCTTACACACTACACTAGGTTTCCTAAACTCTGAATGGAGGGATTTGATGTAGGCTTTTCATTTAGACTCTCTTTCCACATAATGTCTTGTTGTGGATCTGGGTTAAATTAATATGTAAGAGTTAGCGAATAAGAAGCTAGAGCTAATGGGCCCAACAGTGATTTAATTAATACAGTTTCTGTGTGATTATTTTGGGGCTAAGCAGCCAGGAACTAACTAGTGGCCTCCTTGCTACAAATTGGCACCCACGTGACCAACTAAAATCTACTTCGAACCTGAGAAAGCTTAAAAAGGATTCCTAAACACACACACACACACACACACACACACACAACAGAGTTAAGAATGGTTTTGTAGCAGTATTTTCTTGGATTGGCTCTGTTTGCTAGAAGCAAACAGAGGCATGGCTTCTTTAATAGTGGTTTTTCTGATTCAGAAGTAGCAGAAAAAAGCCATGACATTTTGAAATGCCAGCTTTCTGAGCTGTATGGCTGGTGTGAACTCTGACTCTTTCTGGAGGTCTAGCTATGGAGTACTTGAATGGAGTTTGTAGGCCTGGGTGCTTGTATGTCCACTTGGGAAAGTAGCTGAGACCATTTCCTCAGCTCAGTGTCCCACACCTGGCAAGTGATGAGATCAGGACTGCTGGGAGTGCACAGGCAGGAGAGCATGGTGGATTCCTGTCCACACACAGAGACGTTTCCAGGCCGTGCAATGCTCTGCATGACATATCTAGCTATTAATCAGATAAAAAGGGTTTATGTGATGCATGCTCATTCTCAGAGTTAAAGTGCTGAGCACAGCTCCTACCTGGTGGTTCCAGAGCTGACAATAATGGTACCTCCACCATTTTGAAAGTGCAGAGAGGCAAAGCCAGCATCCAAGCTGCTTACCATTTTAAAAGCTCTTCAAGATAGAAAAAGAATTTCAGATACACATAGGACGGATTCAGACATAAAAGACCTCTAAATGGGTCACAATGATGGATAAATGTAGTCTTGGGAGAGAGAAGAAAAACAGTATAGAGAGTTAAAGAAGGAAATAAATGGTTTTAAAAAATAGAACAAAGTCTTTAAAGAGACAAAGTACAGACAGCCATGGATTAAAAGGAGTAAGAAAGAATAAGTCATGTAAAGATAAAATATAGACAGAGAGTCATCTATAATAGTCAAGCTTGTAGTCATGTTAGTCAGGTTTTCCAGATATACAGATATATAATTTCAGTTAGATAGGTATTCTTCAAATTTTTCAGAGACCTTCAGAATATGCAATTTAAAATGGTTTAAGAACTTAGAACTTTTCATGACAGTGAGACACATCTGCTCCTGGCAGCACCAATTAATTCAAGAGGAAGATGGACGTTGAAGAGACTCCTCATAGAGTTCGTAGCCATTTGGGCAAGAAATTGCTCTTGCCTGGACTGCTTGATGAACTGGACATGCAGGACCCAAAGAAAAATGACTGTGGAACTTTCATAAAGGTGAGACAATCCTTTGGGGTTCGTGCTTCATGAAAAAGTCTGCTAGACATTCTGCAGGACATAGAAGAAAGTGACTGACAAACTGCCAAT
>LOJH01016914.1:0-17778 GCA_001685095.1 Ellobius talpinus
CTGGCTTTTTGGGACCCTAGTCTATATGGATGCACAACTCCCTAGGCCTGGATGGAAGGGGGAGGGCCTTGGACTTCCTACAGGGCAGGGTTCCCTGCCCTCTCTCAAGCAAGGTGGTAGAGGGAGGAGGGAGTGTGGGGGAGTGGGAGGGGACTGGGAGGAGGGAAGAAAGTGTAAATAATTGAATGGAAAAATAAAAATTAATAAAAAAGAAAAAAAAGAAAATTAACTGGGAATGTTTTGGGCTTTTGAAATCTCAAAGCCAACTAGTGGCACACTTTTTTTTAAAACAATGTCACACCTCCTAATCCTTACCAAATAGTTCTACTAACTTGGGACCACATATTCAAATATAAGTGAGCCTCTGGGGGGGCATTCTCATTCAAACCAGTATACCCCCTCTAACCCGTCCCACATATTCCTCCTTGCACTCTTTCAAACTAACGGCCTCTTTCTTATTAATTGTTGTTATATACATAATACATTTATATCGCTAAATAAAAAAATACTTTTTTAAATAACTTAAAATATTTCAGCAACTCTAAGACTCCAAATAAGAAGTCAGAGATTTGGTTTCTCAATTTAATTTAGGATTCCACCATTATAGTTGCAGGACATAGAAACCACTGTCTTCTGCAGTAAATAAACTCTCAAATTTAATTCCTAGCTTGCAGCTATGTAGTAAGAAAGATTCCATCCAAAAAAGAGAAAAGAAAAAGATGTTGTGAAACTAACTTTTTCATATGAAAATTTAATGTTATTCTCTTGGCTTTTCTTTGTTTGTTTAAGGGTTTTGATTTTTGTTGTTGTTGTCATTATGGATTGATTTTTTTCTCTCAAACAGTAGGTAGAAAAAAAGAACTATAAACCAAGCTGTCCTTTGTGAATCCATTTCAAGAACCCACTATGGAAGGTGAGAAAGCAATGGTGTTTCTGATAATGAAGCCATGGTAGCAACAGTATCAAATGTCGACTCGGGAATTGTTGAGTAGGTTCTACATAGGAAAAGTACTAAATACTTTTTTCAGATTTTTTTTTGCAACAAAAAAAACAGAAACCATTCCAAACTAAAATAAATAGACAAAAATCTTCTGGCAGATAGGATGTAATCATATTAAAACTTTCTTACTTTTAGAAATGAAATTGTATTTGTTTAAGAACTGTTAAGATAAGTGCATCATGTGTCTCAACAGATGTAGAAAAAGGTTCACATTATTTAGAGACTCTCAAAGCAGAAATTGCAAAATAATTCTTTTCTTCATCTCCTTCAAACTCATGATTCTTATCAAGCTTAAAAAGAATTGAACTTGGGTAGTATTCTAGAAGAGATGTTTCCCAGGAGCTTGTTCCCAGGTCTTCAAAGGTCCCATTGCTGAAGACTCACTGAGGAAGTGGTAGAGATTAGGATGTACTGGGGGGGAGGGAATCAGAGCTGCACAGAGATAAAAGGAAATCAACCAACCATTACCTTTTGTGCCAAACAGACAATGGCGTAACTACTGTGGTTCAAAACAGTCCCTTAAATTCCACTAATTTATGCTGTTCTTGTTGGTAAGACCACCAGGAAACCTGTGAACCACTTTGGAACACACACTGAATCCATGGTGCATCTCGTTTAATACTCCCTTCTGCTCAGCTAGAACAATGAAGAACACCAAGTAGTTTAATCTCCGGCAATAATTCCCTTTGTTAGGTTGAGAGGTTTCCCCCTGAATTAGGTTTTAAGATTGGATTTTCAAAATTAGTTAGCTATCCTATGTATTGTAAAGCAGAGAGCTCAGGTTGTATAAGCACACGTAGGTGTGTTTATAATGAAGTCTGTGTGCTGGTTGAGGCTGTGCTGTTTGTTATTGGTAATTTTTACTTTATCTGAAGTAAAATCAGTCTTTTATTAGCAAACAATCATAGCTAAACTAAACAGTTGCTAATACTCTCAAGTTTTTTTTATAGTATTAGGAATGTAAATGGATCCTTTATACCGGTAGATCTAAATTTGGTCAAAATTCTTTTAAAGGCTACATTGCATATTATTACCTTATTTATATAAATAGTGAAAATGTCAGCTGTTTAAATACAGTGCTATCAAACGCTTATAACAACAAAACATTTATGTCTAAAATTCTATACGTGCATAATTTTTTAAACCTTTAAGAGATGCATCCACCTATAAGTCCGTGCAGAGAAGGATAAATTTGAGGATGGGTATTATTTCCTCTTTTCGTCATTAACAGAATGGCCTACTAATGCTGACTACTGAAGACAGTGACAGCACCTTAGGAATGGGTAAACACAAAAAAATGACCAAAAGATTAGTGCATTATAAATATGAATCAATTAGATTAAAATTTGTTAGAATACAAATTAAGAATATTATTTTTTTGATCAAATACTAATAAAGGGTAGTATTTGAGAAGTAATTTTCAATTTATATAAATACTGGAAAATTAAATTTACCTTTTGATGGTTGTTACTTTTCTGTCCTAAAGCTAATTGTGATGACTATACAATTCTGTAATTATACTAAGAACCACTGTGCATGTAAAATGGGCAAATTACATAATATTAGAATCTAAATAAAGCTGCTTTTTTTGTAAGTACAATTCCCTCATATGGCTAGATGGTCCAATCTAATATTGTAGAATATTTTTTAAAAATTAACTTCAAAACATCATTTTCCTCCATAATAATACAGTCAGAAAAGTTATGTCATATATTGAAACATCTATTTAAAATTTGCAAAGATTTATGGGACTCCTGAGCATGTGAATGAGTGGTTCTCTGATTTTCTGATTCTCCTGGGCTTTACTGCTTCTGTTGGTTTGTGTCATTAAACATTGATGTGATGTTTTTTGTTTTATTATATTATATTTTATTTTGTTATTTTTTTAAAAAGAGATTTACATTTTACCAACTTTTCTATAAAATAGTCATATTTCTATTAATCTAAAAGGAGTATTATTTTCAATTCTAAAACTATTTATATTAAATGTCAGAAATAATAATTTAGGGATCTTATTGAGTTCAAGTGATTACTCAAGAGAATGATAAAAAATCATATCCATAAAATCTTGATATTAAAATCTGTTAGTACTTGCTGTATTGAGTGATATTTATTTGTACAACAATCTGTTTAGATGTTATGGTTCAAATGGACTTCTATTCTTTATCACTTTGCCTGTATGAGTTATTGATTCATTTTTCTTACTAAAGTCTTGTAAAATAAGGAAACAGAACCCCAAAATGTTAGGCTCATAGATTAGACACAAAGTTTAACCATATTTTATTGGACAGTAAAAAGTATTTGAGGAATTTTCTTAAGCTAGAAATCCAACACAATCAAGTCTTTAAGCAATATCTACTTTAACGAGCTAAGACAAAACTTTCAAAAATCAAACAGGCAGAGTCTAGTCTTCCTCTGGCATTGAGGTGCATAGACTAAATATTTGTGGAAACTGACTTCTGAAACAAGTTTTAAAAATGTTCACAGCAACCAGGAGAATACTTGGTCAGTCTGAGACCCTGTATTTACTCCTCACTTCAAAGTCTTGGCCTAGTGAAGACAGCAGTGTTCTTCCCCGTGCTTTCTCAAATATCCTGTTTTCTTACTCTAGATTTCCTGTTTTCTAGTGTAAACGATGAGGAAGAAAGGGCTTTGAATCATGTGACCATCAGCTGTAGTTACAAGGAAAGGTTCTCATAATGTGAGAAAGAAGTGGACATGACTGGGTTGTAATGAGATATGAGAGCTGTACTGATAAAATTATTACAAAAATAATTATGGCTAGGCATGGTGGTGTATGTCTTTAATCCAAGCTCTGGAGAGGAAGAGGCAGTTGGTTTTCTGTGAGTTTGAGGCCAGCCTGGTCTACATAGTGGATTCTAGGACAGCCAGAGTTACATAGTGAGAACTTGTCTCAAAATAAAATAAAATAAAAAGATTATTAAAAGCAAAACAAGAGCAACAACAAAAAGAATGGGTATTGGAGGCTCTAGAGACCAGCATTCTTCTAAGCATGCATGTTTTAGACAAGTGACATAAAAATGACATAAAAAGGTGCATAAAATTAAGAGACACTTTTCCTGTGTTATTTAGATGATACAAAAGCATAAACATTCAGCTGGTTTTGACTCACAAAGATGCCAATTGCATAGAGATCAACAGACTATTAATTCATGTACATATAGCAGTATTTTATAGCTACAAATTACTATTAATAGACAATATATAAAAAGTGCTTAGTGGACAATTGGCATATTTTCTCCATTCATAATTTATAATTTGCATTACTTATTCTGTTGACCTGCCTATTTTTCCTTCAAATAATTTTTGGACAGATATATGAGAATTGTACACTGTGAGTCTTTGAAGGCAAGAATTCCTTTCTGTTTTTTTTTTTGCTTGCATAGTATAGAATCTCGTGTGGTTCTAAATGGTTATACTTAGGAAGTGATCAAAATATTATATTCACAACTACATGATTTATTGTCATACAAATGTAACTTTTCTTAGGTTCATAATGCTTAAAAAAGGGAAAACAAAGAGAAAGAAACTCAAAAGAAATACAGTTACTATAAGAAACGTATCAGTTAAGAAAATAGTGAGTGCCAAAATTATTAAGTTCTAGTTGCTAAACTAGGAAAAATTTGACCCTGTTAAGTAAAGTTTAACTTCCTTCTTCCTTTCTCTTTTCATTTCCTTTGATTTTTTTATGTGCTAGTTTTACAAAATTGACTTGTCATAATTTATAAAATTAAAAATTTAGCTCCTTGATTAGCAAGGAAGTGTTTCTACATAAAATAGCAATTTTCAAGTCTATGGCATTTTATGTATTTCATTGAGAAATGCATTTGTTTACAATTTTACTACCACATTAAATGTCATATACTCTACATTATTGCTATAATCATCACTAACATTATTCTAATTTACAAATGGTAACAAGATAAAATAATAACATCCCTAGTTGTTAAAGGTTAAATATTTTACTCCTCACTTGTTCATCTACACAATTTCTTTATAAAAACACTGCAACAATCACCCATATTAAAGATTTATTTCCTGTAAGTTATCTTCAATTGCTGCCATGCTCACTCATGACAACTTCTAATTAATTTTAAATGCCACTTTATAGCTATTGTCCAGAAAGTATGGATGAATTCATGACATGCTTTCATTGTATTAAGAGTGGTCTATGTAAACTCTTAAATTAAATTTATACTACAGTCAAAACTCATTTGATGTTTGCATTTTCTATTTTGTAGACAAGATAGTCTCAAAAGGCAGAGGAGGCTAAAGATGTGTTGGATAACTCTATAAGTGCAGTCTCAAGGCTCTTGTCATCTTAGCTATCTAAATTACTTCAACGAGACTCAAGAGAATTTAAAGGGGAGAAATTACATGACAAACAATTATATTTTAACACTCTATTTATAACAATGCCCTTTCAGATTATTGTTCCTGTAGACTGACACATCACTGTAATTCCAGGGATGAATCAGGGGACTTGGAGTGAGATCATGCACAGCTTGTAGGCAAAGAAAAAAATATGAACGAAGAGCTGACATTCAGGAAATATAGAGGGACTGAAGTATAAATTCAGCTGGGATGAGCTTAATATATCAATGTCAATAACAACGGTGAACACATCACAAGAATACATGCATATTAATTGAAAATAATTCAGATTAAATCACTGCTGTTTGACATTTTGAGATAGGCACTTTATCTTTTCAAGAAAAAGAACACTATAAAATCTTTAATCTGAAAACACATCTTAATTGCATGTTAGCACCTCCTAATTGCTTCCATATTATATTAAACATTTTGCTAATTACTAGCCTGATCATGGTGTAAATAGCTTGAGGCAAGAGCTCACATTTAGCAGAAGAGTACCAGACACAGGAGGGCCAGAAGCAAGTTCAGCACTCAGTGGATTCATGTACTTGTGTCTTCTTCAGGGGCCACCAACCTTTAATTCAGATCTCTGCTTAATAGAGAGACAAAGAGGCTGTGCAAAGTTGAGATGCGTTTCATGCAGCTGCCAACTTTTATCTTAATATTACTGATAAACTCAGACATAGCACGTGAATTTGACTTTAAGATAAAAATGGGTTCACCAAAGAATAACATTACATGTGATATTTATTTTCATGGCCATTATTATTGTGATGCTGATAGTTGTACCCATGGCCTTGCTTTTGCTTGGGAAATTACCTACAATGAGTTATATGCCCAGCCCTGGATGGGTGTTTGTCTTGATCTGGAGATTTCTTTACGATAAATTATAGGTAAATAACTCTTCTTTATGAGGGATTTTGACCTTAACATGTATGAAAAGTTTTGTATCCATCAGTGGTCTACCTATTTATCTTTTCATTGTTAATTTATATCAATGCAAGAATTTAATATTTCCTGGAGGTATTGAATAGTATAGAATGCCTAAAATATCTGTGGCCATAGGATTAATACTTCCTTGACAACAAATAGTTAACCAAAATAGGGACTAAAATTTATCAGCAAAATATATGCAAAAATTAATATGTCTCAGTGGTAATAAAGAGGTGGTGTTTAATTTTTATCACATTTTATTGAATTCCTTAGTGTTTTGTGTGGTGGGGTTTTGCATGCACCATGTTATTTGTATGGAGATCAAAGGACAGATTTTTCATAGTTTCTTCTCTCTTTTCCCTATGTGAGGATGAGCAAGGATCTGTCACCCTTGGTAGCAAGCACCCTTACATGTTGATCTATCTTGCCAGCCTTAAAGTGGTGTTTTGCCATAGGATAGTTAACAAAGGCTTGCTGTGGGATAATGGCCTGTACCCTGTCACTTGTATTTTTATAAAACACTAATTGGCTAGTAGCCAGGCAGGAAGTATAGGCGGGGTGACCAGGCAGGAAGTAGAGGCAGGGAGACAAGAACAGGAGAATTCTGGAAAGAGAAAAAAGCTCAGTCTGCAGTTGTGACCCAGCTGCAGAGGAAGTAAGATGAGAATGCCTCACTGATAAAGGTGCCAAGCCACATGGCTAACAGACAAGAATTATGGGCTAATATAAGTTATAAGAGTTAATAAGAAGCCTGANAGTAGCCAGGCAGGAAGTATAGGCGGGGTGACCAGGCAGGAAGTAGAGGCAGGGAGACAAGAACAGGAGAATTCTGGAAAGAGAAAAAAGCTCAGTCTGCAGTTGTGACCCAGCTGCAGAGGAAGTAAGATGAGAATGCCTCACTGATAAAGGTGCCAAGCCACATGGCTAACAGACAAGAATTATGGGCTAATATAAGTTATAAGAGTTAATAAGAAGCCTGAGCTAATAGGCCAATCAGTTTATGATTAATGTAGATTTCTGTGTGTTTTCTTTGGGACAGAATGGCTGTGGGACCAGGTGAGACAGAAACTTTTGTCAGCAAAGGCTTTCTTCATTTATTCTTTCTTCTCTTTGTTCTCTTCTTTTTCTTCAAAATAATGTGAAGTGTTTTTTCAAGATTGTAGGAAATTAAGGTAAAGTTTCTACAACTTTTTTTTTTCAGGGAGAAATTTAACAAAATGTAATAAAATGTTAAAAATGTTTCAGGCTCTTCAAAATACTTACTCCCTTTTGGACAGATAGAAAAAGTAGGACAAGGAATCTGGGTTTAGGGGAGAAAAGGAGAAAGAAAAAGAGGCACCAAGAAGGTGGCAGGGATGGACCAATCAGCCAGACATGGAGGAAGCATGAAAGTAGGACATACAGAATGAAAGAAAGATAAAAGTCCCTCCCCAAAAATGTAAATAAATAGAAAAGGTTAAATTAAGTTAAAAGAACTAGTGGGACATACCTGTGATAAAGATGAACATTCATAGATAAAGTCTCCATGTCTTTATTTGGGAACTGATTGGTGGCCCAAAGAAAATTCCAACTACATGCACTTTTCTATGGGTATAATGATAAGTCACTAGGAGTTCATTTGTTTGTTTAATATTATGTCACTTTAGCAGAATAATAATGATACATTTTCTCCAGGAGACTATGACCTGTCTAGCTCTATGTTCTTGGCCAAAGAAGGGTGTAAAGTGTTGTTTGCATATTGTGGAGTAGGATTTAAACTTAGTAAGAAAATGCTTGTTTATCCCCATGGCAATTGTGTTAATTTCCCTCCATTCCATCAGTGGACTTGTCTTGCAAAGTCAGTCATTTCTGCAGCTCTCAGATTTCACTGCTGGGTAAACTGATGATACTCTTTTCCTATGGTGACATGCATGGCACTTCCCATCACTTTGAAAGGTAGACAATAAGGATAAAGCTTCTAGGTTAATAGCAACTGGATTCCTCCACACTCTATAACCAAAATATGTGGTTTCTTAAGCAGTAAGATTTTTACTATTCAAGTCAGGTGGTGGTGGTGGTGAACAACTTTAATCCCCACAATTGGGAAGCAAAGGCAGGTGGATCTTTGTGAGGTTGTGGCCAACCTGTCTACAGAGCTAGTTCCGGGACAGTTAGGGCTATTACACAGAGAAACTCAGTTTTAAAAAATAAAAAATGATTAAAAAGGTTTTACTATTTAACTATCCAATGCTGGAAAGTAACAAAGATCATGGCAATAATTTGTATATTTGGGCATCCTTGAGCAACAACTCAAATACCTTATAGGCACAGGGATTGCTAAGATTAATATTGTTAAAATTGTCATCCTACCCAAAGCAATCTAAGGACTCAACACAGCCCTCATCAAAATTCTATAGAAAGTAAAAATAATGTCAATACATATGGAAACACAAATGATCAAAGGATGGCGAAAATAATTCTGATAAATGAGAAAAAAACTGCTAGAAGCATTACTATCTCACATTTCAAATTATCCTACAAAGTTATAATTATAAAAACAGCATGATTCTAGCATAAAAAGACGTATTTATTAATGGATCAATGGAACGAACTGAGGAACCACATACAGGCCCACACTCCCTCAGCCTCCTGATTTTTGACAAAGAGGCCCCCAAAAATTTTGAATTGAAAAAGCAGCAACTTCAACAAGTAGTGCTGCTAAAATTAAATACCTACATACAGAATAGTGAAACTAGACTCTTATATTTCACCTTGCCCACAACTCAACTTCAAATGGATAATGGACCTTAGGACATGATACCCTGATTCTCTCAGAGAAGAAATTTGTGAACTGTTCTGTTGGCACAGAGAATGACTTTCTGTATAAGACACCTACAGGTCAGGCTTTAAGACCAATAACTGACAGATGGGCAATTACATTTATACTTTAAGGCAAGCTTTGTTGGAGGTCAGATCTGTTTTAGACTTTTCCTGGAGCTGTGCTGATGTATGAAGAAGGAACTTGGTTTCTTGTCTAAAATCAAAACATGCTTGGCAAGGCCAGGTATGGCCAAGGTCCAGACCCTTGGGAAAACTGGTTTGGGATCCTGGGAACCCATACTTCTTTCCCAAAATGCAGTGATTATCAGTCCCAAGGCTACTGAGCAGTCAGGTCTGTGATACACTTGAGATATCCTGTGTTCCCTTCGTGCAACATTGCCTGTTAGGTTCCTGTTTTCCTCATCTCATTGTATGATAGCTTTTTTTTTCTTGACTCTGTCCCATTTTCACCCCTTTAAACTGTATAGAATTCCATTATTAATACATCTGATTGGCAGAAGCCATCAACTTACGAGATCTCCTCCTCCCAGATTTCCTGTCTTCATTTTACTCATCCCCAATCCTCCACCTGTTATTGCTGGTCTAGGTCAACGTTTATTTTCCTTTAGATTCCTATTCCATTGTGTCAACTGCTGATACCTACCTGGATACCCAGTGACCACACCAGTTTGGGAAGAAGATGGGTATCTTGCGCAGCCATCATCAGAGAAGCTTCCTCTTGCAGTAGATGGGGACAAATAAAGAGAGCCACAACTGAACAATGTAGAGAGAGCGAGAGACCTTGAAATACCTTGTCCTAAATGTGATGATGTCTCCATCAAACTCCATTTAGTGCTCAGGGAACTTTGAAGAAGAGAAGGCAGAAAAACATTGGTGATGGATGACAGCATGGAACAAGGCCTTTTAGATACGACAGGACTGACCCACATATGAACTCACAGAGACTGTGACAGTACATATAGGGCCTGCACAGGTCCAAGCCAGATGAAGTCCTCACACTAAGAGAGGGAATTAGACATGACTTCCCATTGCTAACTGCAAGCTATCTCCAAATAACAGCTATTTGCAAAGGAAAAAGTAGTTTTCCCCAATGGAGTCACAGGGTATAAAAATCACTCTTAAGGAGCCTCTTAAGGGAGGCTCCATGCCTAGCAGCAGACTGCCAACTTAAAACAAACTGAAAGGCATTTTTAGAATTATTTTTTGTCTCAAAAAGCATCATTTGGACTTTTTTTAACCTTAGTGTTTTTATTTTGCTTTTATATGATAGTTTCTGATTTTCTGATTTTCTGGCCTCTGTGTGCACGTTAGTGTGTATATGTGTGTGTATGTGTGTTAGTGTGTTTGTGCCTGTGTGCATGTTTGCAAGTATGTGTGCATATATGTGCATAAGTTGTATGTGTGCATTCATGTGTATGCATGTTTGCATGCTTGTGTATGTTTTTTTGAGTACGGGTGCATGTGTGCATCTCTCTGTCTCTGTCTCTCTCTCTCTGTGCATGACTCTGTGTGTGTTTCTGTGAGTGTGTGTGTGTTGACAGAGGTTTCTGTCCCACCTGGTCCTTCAGTCATTCAGTCCCATAGAAACACACAGAGGTATACATTAACTATAAACAGATTGGTCTCTTAGCTCAGGCTTCTTATTAACTCTTATAACTTATATTAGCCTGTAATTCTTGTCTGTGTCAGCCATGAGGCTTGGTAATTTTTTTTGGTGAAGCAGTCATATCTTGCTTCCTCTGTGTCTGGATGATGACTACAGACTGACTCTTTCCTCTTCCCAGAATTCTTCTGTTCTCATGGCTCTACCTCTACTTCCTGTCTGATCACCCTGCCTATACTTTTTGCCTGGCTACTGGCTAATTAGCGTTTTATTAAACAAGCCAAAAGGCAAATCTTTACGGGGTAAAACCAATGTCCTACAGCACCCCCTCTCTTTTCAAAACAAGAACTCTGAATAGAATCTTCCTTGTTTAATTTTCTTTCTAACCATTATCCATACAACTTGTAACCAGCACTCTAAACAAAGACAAACATCCATAATTCATTTTTTTTAGGAAATGTGGGCATTGTTTTCCAGGCTACTTCCTGCTGATTGGGGGCACTGATAATCTTATGGGAACCTAAAAAAATATCAATAAGCCATGCTTAATGCTGTTATTTTGTGTCTAGAATTACTTCCCAAGATCTCTCAGGTTTTCTGTGGATACAGTTGTCCACACGTTGGGCACCATTGGTTGATAAATGTTTCTGTCCCACCCGGTTCTTCAGTCATTCCATCCCATAGAAACACACAGAGGTCTACATTAGTTACAAACTGATTGGTCTATTAGCTTAGGCTTCTTATTAACTCTTATAACTTATATTAGCCCATAATTATTGTTAGTCATGTGGCTTGGCAGATTTTTCAGTGAGGCAGTCATATCTTGCTTCCTCTATGTCTGGATGATGACTGCAGAATGACTCTTTCCTCTTCCCAGAATTCTCCTGTTCTCATTGCCCCATGTCTATTTCTTGCCTGGTCGCCCTAGCTATACTTTTTGCCTGGTTACTGTCCAATAAGCATTTTATTAAGCAAGTACAAGAAACAAATCTTTGCAGGGTAAAACCATTGTCCCTCAACATATGTGCATGTTTGTGTGTGTGTTTCTCTGAGTGTGTGAGTGTTCTTGTGCTCTTTCTTTGTTTTGTTTTCTGTTTGTTTTGTTCTATTATGGTATGTTTGTTTATTTTTATTTGCCTTTTTTCCTGTGGAGAGAAAGAAAGAAGGAACGGGGTTGGATGGGCAAGGAGAATGGGAGGATCTGTGAGGGCACTAGGGAGGGGAAAATCTTTGTCAGAATATTCTGTATTACTAAAAATAGACTTTCAATATGAAAATTAAGAAAAAGTGAGATGTAAATGACAAGAAAGAGGTGATTTTTTTAAAAAATTAAGGCCATCAAAAGATTAGTGTTCTTGAATATTATGGAGAGGCAGTTAGTCTGCAGTCTGGGGAGGGCTGGAGAGTGGCACACGTGTGTTCTTTCTTTATAACATGGTAACCCGGAGAGATCTGCTATCACTTATAAGAACAAGCACTTCACTGCACATCACAAAATGAAAATTTTTGTTTGAATTCGTCTAGATAATTACAATAAAATAATGTATGAATAAGTTATTTCTTTAAAATTTCTTTAAAATTCATATTACTTGTTTTCCTAAACAATACTTACTCATTGACTTCTGTTGTGATTAAAAATGGCATAACACATTATTTACTGCTTAAATTCTGCAGATTTTCAAAGAGGATATTGTATATATAACAAGACAATGAATTTGAAGAAACAATGGAAATTCAAATAGCACAGACAAATGTAAAAGTAGTTATACTTCATGGAAACTAATATTGAAGCTATTTGGACGACTAGAAGTTGAGTTTCTTGACTCCTGAGTCAAGAAGGATGATGACAGGTTATATAGCACTCATTTGGTCAAAAGAGAGTGTGCCTTTTTATTTAGATGTAGAAAACAAAATCTAAACACAGATATTTTGAAACTGTTTTAATAATTTTACTTACTTCATTATTCTGGCATAAATTTCACAGAGGGATTAATTATATGAATCATAATTAAAAGATAACAAAATATATATAGCATGCTGCCCCTTTTCTTCTAGTCTTTGTTTTCATTTTAATACTTAATGTAGAAATCTTTCATATTTCCAACAGAGATCCTAGATGCAAGTTGTAGCATAATTTTAAAATCAAATTATTATACGCAATCCTATAAAGGTAATTTTGTGGAAAGCCATGATAATAAGATATGCATTTTTTAGCTTTCTGATGTTTTACTATAATGACTAGGGTGTAGATAGCAAATAATTATATCTCATAAAATGGATACAAAGACAGAAGTGAAATACATTTAGATTTTTTTCTGTGAACAAAAGACTTTTTCCTGAGCATATTATAAAACTTTTGTTAGATATTTAAAAGTATGATAAAACTTACTCATTACAGGTTTAATATTTGCACTTTCTTCTGAGTTAACACATTCATATCAATTACTATAAAGTGAGTAAAATAGCTTTTATAACCTTTGTATAACACCAAAATAATTTTAAATGTTTAAAAGAAACCAACATCTTGAAATAGAATAAATCAGTTTCTTTTTTTAAGTTTGGGCTTTTGCATTCGTTGCCCAGGACTTTTTTATGTGTTTGTGATTGGGTACGAAATCTTGGACAGGTAGTTTGATGTAATTGGCCCCCATAATCTGACAGGGAATGGCACCATTAGGAGGTGTGACTTTGTTGGAGTGGGTGTGGCATTGTTGGAGAAAGTCTGTCACTGTGGGGGCAGGCTTTGAGGTTTCCTATGCTCAGGGCTGCCCAGTGTCTCAGTAGACTTTCTGTTGCTTATAAGATGTGGAACTCTCAGCTACTGCTCCAGCACTACATCTGCCTCAACACCACCACACTCGGGTCCTAATGGTATAATGATAATGGGCTGAACCTCTGAAACTGAAAGTGAGCCACCCCAATTAAATGTTTTCTTTATGACTTGTGTTGGTCATTGTGTCTTTACACAGCAATAGAAACCTTAACTAAGGCAAGGAATGAAATGAAGTGAGGAATATTTTGTTGTTGTTTTGTTTTGTTTTTGTTTTTGTTGTTATTGTTTTTTCTAGGCAGGGTTCCTCTGTAACTTCCATCTTGAGTTTTTCACATTTTCTGAGAGAGGACATTCAAAGGATGTGGTGCGCTGTAACAGTTTGTGGGCACCAACCTCTTCTCACCAGGCATTCCCTGAATCAGCTTGCTGGTCATGCTGACTAGTAGCCTTCCCGAACTTCATTTTCCCTGTATAAAGTGAACAAATACTGACCTTAACATCAGAGGGCATTCATAGATCTGAGGAGAACTAAGTAGCTTGCTCAGGACTTTAGTCCCTGAAGTGTGGTCAGGGCTGGAGGGTACCTTCCCAAGTGATTCTTTCAACCTCTTTGTAAAAGGCTTGATGGGTTTCGTTCTCAACACAAGGGGTTGCTGGAATACCCTTGGAGCCTGCTTCTGTTTTCTCCAAGGACAGAGAAAGCATGAAACTGAGGAAAGCCCCAGCCACCATTGTTCTGCCTGTGACAGACTTCTGAATAGGTGTGCTAACTTTGCCTTCTTCTGACCTTTAGATGACCTCAATTGTCCATACATATGAAGGCCAGAGGAATCAGTTTCCCTTCATGGAGGGAGCAGTGTCAAAAATGTTTTGGAAATAATTTTAAACCACAGCAATATAACCATACACTCTTTAATCACAATTGCAATTATTTTGAAGAAAATTCCAGACCAGCACACCAATCTCTGTGTGCTCAAATATGAACCCCTATAAGATAACAGTTTAATAAAAATAAAATCACAGCATAATTCTTGTGTCAAATCAAATCAAAGAGAAAAATCTTTTCATTATAACCAAATAGCCAATGGTCAAGCTTTTTAATCATTATTTATTTTACAGTTGGTTTAGTTTAAATTACAATGCAAATAAGGAGCGCCTCTTGTACCACTTTCAAGGTATTTAAGAACTTACTTTGAACATCCAATTCAAAATATACTTACAACCAAACATAGCTATGAGATGGATCACTTCATAAGTGGCCCTTCGGTGATACTTACTATTCCTTTCAGAAGGACAGCTACTGAGTAAGAACACAGATTTTCCTACCTTTGGACCCGAAATTTGCATGACTGCTTTGGCTGCATTCCCAACAAGTCACATGTGGAAACACAGTAGGGAGATGCTGACCATTAATTGTCCAGAATCTGTTTGGCCCAAAGATCGTTTGTACATCTGGTACACAGCAATGCAACTTTGGCTTTTACTTTTTGTTTTGTTTTGCTTTTAAACACTGAAACTATTCTTGAAGCACCATCAAAAGGACAAACATTATCTAAGGGCTGCAATATAAACAAATAAAGTACTGCTTTTGTGTATCAGAAACAACTGGCTTCATTCATTTATATAGAATTTTGTTTTATATTTACCTTACAATGTTTGAGTACAAAACATTTGACTGCAGATTCAGAATAAACGACTTGGCTAAATGTAGATAATTGAAATAAGTATCTACAATTAATTTATTAAATATCTGTTTTATATTTCATTTTACAATCGATATTTGTATCATTTCATTAGTAAGCTTAATTTATATATGTGTTTCTAATAAGACAGTAATACAGCTTATTAAGTTTTCTCTATAGCTTATTTTTTAACTCCTATTTTGATTCAAGTATTTTCAGTTTTTCAAACATAATTTTATATGTCTATTTGTAATAGTGGGAGTGTTTGTAAGTACAATTATAGCTAGCCTGGCATAAATAATATTCTAAATGTTCAACATTAGGATCAAAAAAGTTAATGGGCAACCGTACCATAACTACCTATGGATGCAAATTTATTCAAATGCTGAATATCTTTACTAAACATAACAGTTTACCCAGAAAGTATCCTAAGTATTTCACATTCATTATAAATAGTTGATTATTTTTCTCACAAGGATTTTCCAACATTTTCAGTAAGATATTAAATATATTTCTGATATTGTATTTACAATATATGTTTTATATTGACACATGAATATATTGTCTCATTACTCATTACTATGTGAGGTTGCAAATATTATGAAAATCTTTTTCTTTGTCTAGCTTCTTTTTACTGTTACTCATTTACTTTCAAGATTATAATCACTAGTAAGTTCAAATTCCTTTTGAACTTCATTTCACAAGACACAACCATTATAGTAAGAAATATTTACAAACAAGCCTTTTGTTGGCTGCTAGGATTAAATTTTGAGGACAGTCAACTCTGCTATCACAGCCAATTTTTAATGCTTACTATAAATTTTCTCTCTCCTATTTACTTTACTCCTTTTTTAAAAAAAATTTCCAAACTACCAGAGGATAGTTTCCTTAAGAATGTTGTCTCAGGTGTGGTCAGAATATTAATTAAGCCCATCAATTCCTGTCGAGTAGTAACAATGTCATGAGCTGAATGGAGCCTATGACCTGTGAAAGATCTATTCATGGGCTCAGTCTGCTCAAACACTTCTCTAACAAGTGAGCATAAACCTTTTTCACAGCCATATTAAATGTTTCAGCTGTGTGTTTCGTGTTTGGTTTCTGCATCCTTAACCATACTGCTTTTCTTCCTCTGTGGGGGAAGATTTCATTGCATGACATATTTAAATGCTTCCGCCTTTCTGCCTGCTTTACTGTGGTTTCTGTGGGACTTCTCACTGTATTTGCATGTAAGTGGAGGGTTTTTATAAAAGAATTACGTTTACTCAGATTAAATCTTCTGGGGCATACGAAGTAATCTTTAAACAATTAGCAATAACTTAAAAGCATGGGCTCCAACTAGATGAAAGGTATATGGTTTTCATTTAAATATAGTCATTAATCAGTATAGTTTTCCCAGTTGTGTGTGTTTTTAAAATCACCTTTGAAATAAAAAAGTAACCTTAATGTGCTCCTCCCTGACTTCATGCAAAACATTGCTGCACTAAAATTTATCCTAATTTAGGTAGTAAAAACTAGTACACAATGTCATTGTATGAAAATGATGTCTGGGTAAAGTTTGGGTGGTAAAACCCTTTTTAAAAATTCTGTTGTGGAACTGGCTAAAAGATCCACAGTTATTCAATTTCTGATATTTCAAATTAAAAATTATTCTGATCTTCATTAGATTCAATTAACTATTATTTTGTATAATGGAAAGGTAAAGGTCTTATCTAGTTTCAAAATTATGCACAAATTGATTAAAATTACTACTTGTCTTTGAATAGTTGGAAAAGAGACATGGTAAACATATGTAGCACCTCTTAGTGTCTGTACAAACATACAGATGCAGATAGGCACTTTTCTGTATGTGAATTCAGAGTCTTGGAGACAAGAGCAAAGACGTTTTCATTCTTTTTCAAGAAATTTATAATTTCATAGATTGGTAATTTGGTAATATTATTCAAAGGGAACACAAAAGATAGTACCTAAAATCTAAAATCTGTCACTACATGTTTTACTGTGATGGCTCCATTCTCTAGAATTTTAAATAAAGCCACATTTTATTTTTAGTATGTTTTGTTTATTTTCTTTTAAAATATGGCCAATCTGTTAAAGTATATCCTGAAGTGAAATGCATCTGGAGAGATACAAAGAAGCATAAAGAAATATATAAAATATTGAAAAATGTAGTTCAAAGCTGCAGTTTTTCAAAAGTTGTCCAAACTCATCCAATTTTAGTCAAAAATATACGCAGTAATTTTGGCTACAAAATGCACACTGCTAAAACAAAAGCATTGTGTTATTAAAGTTGAATATAAAGATTTGTTCTACTAAAAGATACAACTTCACTGACATGTAATTGCCTAAGGAAGAATGAATCTATAGCCATTACTGGAGGAAGAAACAAAACTGAAGATGAACTCAATAAAAAGAGGTATTGGGTTGGCTACATAATCTTTTATGCACATAAAAAAGAACATTATTTTAAAATGTGTTTTTCTGCTTTGGTAAGAGTAATTTTGCATCCTTATAAACTTCAGGACATTTTGGTTGAAAAGTGGTTCTATTAGTAAAGACAATATGATACATTTAT
>LOJH01016915.1:0-22564 GCA_001685095.1 Ellobius talpinus
CCTGAACTATAGCCACACTGATGAATATCTTGCATATCACCATAGAACCTTCATGCTGACTTTCTACTCATGTTCAGAATTTTGTGTCTCATGAGGAATAAGTGGTAGAAGAAGGAGCCAACAGGTGGACTTTCTTTCTCTGGCTGGGAAATAATAAAATGCAATAATTTAACAAAGATTTCATGGTATCCCAAAGAATCACAATTGGTCTTAGCCAGCTGTGCTTATGTGGAGTCTGTGGCTCACATGGTAGCAAAGCTTTTTGTATCACCTGGCTCCCCCACCACCCTGCTCTCACCTGTTGACATTTACTGCCATTTCTGCCATTTACTACTGACTTGTCCACCACGAGTTATAAGATTTTGAGACTGACACTGAAAAAAAAATCAAAGTATCCTCGGGAAGTTCTGGCCATTGGCAATCACAATCAAAGGTCAAGGTGGGATTGACCTCAAGCTCAGACACTGACTTTGAAATTTACTAAGGATGCTGTGTTTTCCAAAGCATTCTGGGAGTGTAAAGTTTACTATATTTAAATGTTTTCGCTGGCAAAGAAGCCACTTGGGTCCACATATCCCTGAACACTATCATTGTCTTTTCTGAGTTGGGTTTAGGCTCTTGTTTGATAAAGTATATTAAGTATGAACAGTGGTTTCATTGCCTTGTTATTTCAAACATACACTGCTAGTGGTGTTAAAGTGATGTAACTTATTCTCATTTGGAAATGACCTGATGTGGATACTATGATTGAAGAACACTGTCTACCTATATTAAAGGGAATGTCACATCACGTAATAGAGATCCCTTGATCTGCCAATGTAAACATTTCATGAGGCAGGAAAAGTGAGCTACAGGGTCAGCAGCTCATCATATCTAAGACCAGGCTGGAAGTCGTGGGAATTAGCTGCAGGTGCTTAGGGTTTTGAAAGTGCTGAAGGAACGAAAGGCCAATATATTGGCTCCAGGTTAGTTCTTATGATCAGCTATTCTTTTTATCTTCCCATAAGACCACCTCTCTCGTTTGCTGCAAAGGATGTGTTTGGGAGGTGGGGGCCAAAGAGTTATTTATGTTTGATTTCACATAGGAACTAGAATCCCTCCAATGAGGACTACATAGTAAGGAAAAAAAACTGTATTAGCTTAAGACGACTGGGGACAGCCACTGGGATAGAGCATTAGAATTATTCATGTAATCCCAAACATTAACAGTAAATCGAGACAATGGACTATTTAGTGTTTAGACCTGTGCAATTTCTATCCCCTTTCCTCAATTCTTCTTTTGTTTATCTCCAGAGAGATACCCACATGTGTACAATACAAAGAACTGAGTCATAAAAGCAGAGGCCTGTTAGCCTCCCCGAGGACCAATTAATGGTGCTCCAAATCTTGTGGACAGGCAGATAAAAAGGAGAGAGCAAGCTAAGGGGAAGAGGATGAATACTCAACTAGAAGAGGGAAAGATTTCTTTCTGTCAGATGTTGGAAGGGACTTCTTTAGCTATTCTTATCTAACTTCTTTTGGGTTTGTGGGTATTTTATTTTTCTTTCTTATTTTTTATCTCAATGACTTCTGTAGTCCCCCTAGTTCTAATGTGAAGAGAGAAAGAAATAATGCTTCAAAATATCAATTAGGCTTTCCTCTGGACTGATAACAGCACGGCTCTGGTTAGAAAAAAAATAAGAAGGACCGTTTAGAATGTGCCTTCTCCCCCTTTCATATATTGGCAGGTTTATTGATAGGCGCTTGAGTTTGTATTGCCGTTTGTCTCTCCAAGCTGGATATAACTGTGAAGGCAGGGTGCTTTGTAGTGCAACCTTTAGCTCCAATCTCACCCCCTACTAGTCCGCAGGCCTTTGAACAGAAACCGAGTGCCACTTTGAAATCAGGAGTTGAAAGTGTTTGACATGGAAAGGGGGGCTTGAAAGTCTTGCTCTTTGAACCTTTTCAAAGTCCCACAGAAAGTACAGGCAGGACAATGATGGGCAGTCTGGGGCTCTGGGCGAAGTGTGGCTGTGTGGTAATGAGGACTTAAGTGTTTTCTCGGCCCCATCCTATTCTTGTCTCCTCCCAGCCAGGGAATTAAAACTACCTTAAGATAACACAGTGACCCAGCCCTTGCCTCATTGTAGGAGTGGGAGGTTTCTTTCTAGCAAGTGAATCTTTTGATTGATGTTATGATGAGAAGAAAACATTCAGTCAATGAACATTAGACAGTGGGCATCAGAATTCTCCCATCTCAAAGAATTGGAAAGAGGAATGAGCCTGAAAAAATTTACTTTTGAGTAACTACATTTCTTGAGGAAGAATGGAATGCTTAGCATTGTATGCAAGGGTATTGGTCCTTATTAAATAATTTCTTCTGCTTGATTTTAAAGTGTGTTATATTCTAATCACATTTTATAAAGCAACACTCATATCAGAGATGAGTACAGGAAGACATGATACTTTAGCCTTTGGGAAATTGAGCCCTTAGCCCAACAGAAGGCAAAATTTCAAAGATAAAAGCATTATACATATTGCTTCCCTCCTTAATCATTCTTTGGGTGTGAAAATGCTTATCCTGGCTGGAGAGATAGCTCATCAATTAATGTGCTTGCCAGGCAAGAAAGAGTATCAGAGTTGTGGTGCCTTCACCCATGGAAATGCAAGGGATGTGTGAGGGCTCACCTTCAATTTCAGTCTTGAAGATAGTGTATAACCCTGGAACAAACTTCCTGGGGAGGATGGTGTTATTTGTGGGCTATACAGTTAAATTGAGAGACCCTGACTCAAAAGAATAAGGTGAGTAGCAATGGAGGAAGATCCCTAACATCGACCTCAGGTCCCCACATGCATTTGCACACAAACGTACCTGCATACACTTGTGCCCTAAATCGTGTGAACATACATACATATATGCATGAACACCACACACTGACAAGAAGATGAAGATGAAGGAGAAGGAGGAAAGGAAGAAGAAAGAGGAGGAGGAAAAGAAGACAACATTTATCAGCAACTAACAGCAAAGAAGAATTCAAAAACATTTTACAGCACTGAAACTAAAAACGCTTCCATGAAATTCATCCTTTGACCAGTGGACTTCCTTGACACTAAGTCTGTGTTATTAGACAAGACATAATGAACCAAACAGAATAAAGCTAAGGTATTGGAGATGCTAAATTTTATGCTTTCAAATTTATTTAAACATTTTGCTGATAGTTAAAAAGAGTCCTCTTAAAGGGAGATTTATACCAAAAGTACTATCATCTTGCTTAATACACTTTGATGTTGAATTTAGTAAAGGGGATTTGAATGGGAATTGCCCTTCCAAGGCTCACATGTTTGAACATCTGTCTCCTGGTTTTTGGCATGAGTTGGGGATGGTATGGGATAGTTAGGTGGTGGAGGCTTGATAAAAGAAGTATGTGTCTGGTGTTGAGTTTGGAGAGTTATAGCTTTGCTTCCCTTCCCATTTGCTCTCTTGGCTTCAAGTGAAAATGTTATCACTCCGCTTTCTGCTTCTGACACTTTGGTCACTGCCTGAACACATGTTCCATGTGAAGATGCATGCATTTCTCTCTGGAATCATAAGCCAACATAAATTATTTTTTCATAAGTTATTCCTAGTCATGATATTTCATCACAGCAACCAAAATTTAAAAAATTAAGTAGAAAAGAAATTACCATACCCACTAAGCACCTATTACATGGTGAATGCAGTGTTTCAACTGTTGACAAATACGTTCCTATTAATCTTTTCTCTAAAACAGAGATTGACAAAATTTCACCTGTCTTGCAGATGATCTTCAGGCACAGACATTTATAGAAAAAAGATGGCCACAATATGAAAAAAAATTGAAAACAGAATTTGTGACCAGGCGGCGGTGGCACATGCCATTAATCCCAGTACTCAGAAGGCAGAAGCAGGTGGATCTCTGTGAGTTCCTGGCCATCCTGGTCTACAAGAGCTAGTTCCAAGACAGGCTCGAAAGCTACAGAGAAACCCGGTCTTGAAAAATAAAAAAAAAGAAATTGTGTTCATTAATTCTGATTTTGACTTTAGAAAATATGGGTCCTTATTTGCTTTCCCAATAACTGTTAACAATGTATTAACAATAAATTTATGTTGAAATTAATATGTCTAGAAATTTCCATAGTGATGACAACTAAGATCATTTTGACAATAGCATGGATATATATATATATATATTCTTTATATATATATATTCTTTATATATTCTTATATATATATATTCTTTATATATTCTTTATATATATTCTTTATATATTCTTTATTTATATATATACATATATACATATATACATATATATACATATATATAAGAATATATATAAAGAATATATATATAAAGAATATATAAAGAATATATATATAAAGAATATATATATAAAGAATATATATATAAAGAATATATATATAAGAATATATAAAGAATATATATATATATTCTTTATAACGCCATCTTCGAAAATATTTCTGACTAGCCTGGCACACACTATGTAGCCTAGCTCATCTTCAAATTGGCAACAATTCCCCAGTCTCTCAGTCTACCAAGGACTGCGGTGATAGATGTTTTCCACTATAACCAGGCTTAAATTCCCTTTATTTAAAGAAGATGAATTAAATTCACCTGTGACATAACTTTAAGGCTCCTCTGTTGAGAATATATGCCAGTATACAAGTGACCACTCTTTCCAAACCTTACAAAGAACTCATGATACACAGAACTTAGTTCAAATATGCAAAACCTTAAAATACCATCTTCAATTCTTTATATAGATATCAGTTAACCTTGCTTTATCTAGATAATTAATGTGGATAAAAGGCAAAATTTCATCAAAATATAAATTCCACTGTGCTCCAATGCAAAAATAATATCACATTTTATTTCCTGAAGGAAGGAAACAATATTTGACAGGGAGATAAGAACCCTCTAGATCACTGCCACTTATTGATTGGATAACAAAGGCTTTTTTTCCTGAAGGTTTGAAATTTTGAAAAATATACTTATCCCCATTATAAAATTTTGCTTTGTTTTTATAACTAACTCTACATTGCAACTACATAATCCAGGTGTAAAAATAATGACAGTTACTCTAATTAACAGACATATTTGTTGAATCCATTCTGGCAGTAAAATGCCTCATTCCTTCCACAGGTTTCTTGGCAAACTAATGCTGGTTCATTTCTTCTATTTTCTGCAAAATTTAAATGAAAATGCTTTGTTATTTACAAATATTTTTATTACTTAGTTGAGTATAAATATCCATATAAATATGAAGTTTATTAGCATAGGACACTGAAACAGACTGACTGGGTGCTGATCCATGGCTTCCACAACCTTAATTATGAAACTTTGTGCAAGTTTCTTAATCTTTCTGTACCTCTCTCCACTCTTTGGCAAACTAGATATAGTTAATATGACACATTCCCAGTGAAAATGAGGGGATTAAATTAAAAAGAAACCTATAATACCTGGTACAGGACCAAAAGAAAAAAGAAAAGTTGTTTACAATGTTCATTAAAGTTACTTTATGGTAAGTACTATAGTTGACAAGTGTCATTAATTTTTTAAGTTGTGTGTGTGTATGTGCATGCACGTGTGTTCACATGTAAAAGTCTGAGAACAGATTGTAGGAGGGAGTTCTCTACTCCTACCATGTGCATCCTAGGAGCCAAACTCATGTCACCAGCAAAGTCACCATGATTGCCAGTAAAGTGTCTTTTCTTTCTGAGCTGTCTCTCTAGATTTTAACATAGTAGCAAGTGCTCCAATGCTATCATGTCTGTTAAATGCCCTCTGTTGCTGTGATAAAATATCAGGATCAAAAGCAGCTTGAGGGAGAAAGTTTGTTATCTTCTGGTGTCAGAGGGCTGGAGTCTGTAACAGAGGGGAAGGTGTGATATGGAGGCTGGCATGGAGATCACATTTCAGCCACACACAGGAAGTAGAGAGTGTGAACAGGAAGTCAGGTGTGGCTATAGACACTCAAAGTTCTCCCACAGTGATGTGCATCCTCCATCATGGCTCCACCTATTAGTCTTCCCAAAGAGTGCCACCAACTGAGAATCAAGTCTTCAAATACAGGCATCTATAGTGGAATTTATCATTTAAACCATAACACTATCCATAAAATCACTGTCTTACATCTGATTTCTGGTTTTCGTGAGCAAACATTCAGTAGTCACTCTTTAGCTTATAAAACTAATTAGGCTTTTGTAATTGCTGTTTCCTGGGAGTTGCATACCCAAGACTATCTAAATAGCATAAGAGGTTAACATTACAGGAGGTTAATGTTATTGCTTGTTTTCTCACTGAAATTTAGTTCACTATATAAGTCATGGATATATTAATTTGCACAAATCTGTGATTAAGAGAATTTTTATTGGCTTAAGAAATTATTGGAACTTTGTTTTCTATTGTAAATTTATATTTTATATATACACATATATTTGCATGTGTCCATTTGTGTAAATATTATTTATAGAAATACATATTAGTGTTATTGTAGATATCCAACCATGAATCATTTAGAAATAGCAGAAACTCTGAAGAAAAAAAAAGAGATGATGCCACTAGTTGATTTCCAGATTGTATTTCAATTAGGCTATATATACACATTCATATACCTCAGGTTCCTCTACACAACTAGAATATGTCCTTCAGCCTAAAATAAGAACTTCATTTGTTTTTATGCAGCTAGGAGCCATATTATTTATATGTTTAAATATAGCTGAACATAGAAAATTACTTCTATAGAAGTATAGCATAATGTATCTTTTTTGTGCATGTATGTTTATGATGTCTGAGTGTGTGTATTTATGTTCATGTGTATGAGTGTACCATGACACACCTCTGTAAGTCAGGAAAAACCTTCAGATGTAGATCCCTATATCTCCACATTGTTTGAGACAAATCTTTTTACCTATGCATAAACCAGGCTACCTGGCTCATGAGTTTCTGGACATTCTCCGATATCTGCTTCCATTTTCCCATAGATGTCCTGAGATTATAGACCCTATGCTACTGCATCCATGTTTTTCACACAGGACTTTCAGGATTTGAGGATCTGAACTCAGGCCATCAGGTTTATGCCATCTAATTCTTTATAAGTAGAAGGAACATTGCTAAACTTACAACAGATAATATATATAATTCAAGAGTCCCATGAATAATCAGTATATTCATTCATTTATCAAGTATTTGGGCAGTTATAAGCCTCTATCACTGTATGTTAGGTACCACTTACACTAGAGCAATATTAAAATGTGGGAATTTATTTAGCTATACTATCATCTCAACATACCATAGTATATGTGGTTCACCTAAGATCAACATGGCAAACAGCATCAAATACTACTATTCAATAGGATCAGCTTTAGATTAACAATATTGACACTTATCACTGAAAGTATAGGGTTTATGTTTTCTCTCTTAACTTCCCAAGTGGTGTAGCTCACAGAATGTCGCACAAAAATAGAAAGAGAACTTTGAAAACTGAAGATCTTTAAGTAGGTAAAAACTGAATCTTACATGTCTAGAGAAAACTTAATACTGCTGTTTTGCTGAAAAGGGGGTCTATCACACTACCTTCCAAATACTTATGTGTATACACTCACTTTGATGCTGCTCTCAACCTTGGCCAGTGAGGATTCTTTCTTCAGTGGGCATCAGTTCCTGCTAATACTCATATCTGGTCCATATGCTGAGATTAAGTGACTGTGGGTTCTTAGTCATAAATGATATGTCTGTAATAAACACAACCCTACAAGTTTCAGGGAAAACGGTTAAGAGGGAGCAGAAAGAATATAATAGCTATAAGATGAGAAGCAGTGCTACAAAATATTGTCTTGTGAATATTATATGACCATTGGAGTCACAAACTCACTGGAGTGGTGTTTGCCTACAAAAGAGTCACAGAAGAAGACCAAGTCAACAATAACTGCCAATAATCCAGTAGATAGCTTTAGCTGAACTCAATGAGTTACAATAAAAGACAGAGAAAGCATGGATGAAAGACCAGAGTTGTTTGAGGATGCCCTGGGGATCCGAGAAAGGATAATAGGGGAGGGATTTTGATAAAAATGCACTGTACACAGACATAAAATAAAATAAATAAATTAATAACAGCCTTTGACAAAATCTAACACCCCTTCTTCATAAAGGTTCTGGAGATAATGGGGATACAAGGAACATACCTAAACATAATAAAGGGAATACACAATAAGTTGACATCCAACATCAAATTAATCTGAGAGAAACTCTAAGTGATTCCACTAAAATCTGGAATAAGACAAGGCCACTCACTCTCTCCATATCTGTTCCATATCGTACTTGAAGTTCTAGTTAGAGCAATAAGGCAACAAAAGGAGATCGAGGGGACACAACTTGAAAAGAAGAATTCAAACTTTCACTATTTGCAGATGATAAGATAGTATATGTAAGTGACACCAAAAATTCTACCAAAGAACTCCTGCAGCTGATAAACCCCTTCAGTAATGTGACTGGATAAAAGGATAAGTACAAAAATAAGTCAGTAGCTCTCTTCTATACAAATAATAAATGGGCCAAGAAAGAAATCAGAAAAATAATACCCTTTAAAATAGCCACAAATAACATAAAGTAGCTTGGGGTAACACTAACCAAACCTGTGAAAGATCCATATGAGAAGTTTAAGTCTCTGAAGAAAGAAATTGGGGAAGAAACCAGAAAATGGAAGTATCTCCCATGCTCATGAATAGGTAGAATTAACATAGTAAAAATGAAAATCTTACTAAAGGCAATCTACAGATTCAATGCAATCCCCATCAAAATCCCAACACAATTCTTCACAGACCTTGAAAGAACAATACTCAACTTCATATGGAAAAACAAAACACCCAGGATAGCCAAAACAATCCTGTACAATAAACAATCTTCTTGAGGTATCACCATTCCTGACTTCAAGCTCTACTATAGAACTATAGTAAGGAAAACAGTTTAGTGTTGGCATAAAAAACAAACACGCAGATCAAATGAATTGAATCAAAGACCCTAACCTAAATCCACATATCTATGAACAAACCCTTGAGTTTTGAAAAAGAAGTAAAAAGAAAAATTACAATGTAAAAAAAGAAAATATCTTCCACAAATGGTACTGGCATAACTGGATGGTGGCATGTATAAGAATGCATACAGACCTGTATCTATCACCCTGCACAAAACTCAAGTCCAAGTGGATCAAAAACGTCAACATAAACCCAGTTTATACTGAAGCTGATAGAAGGGAAAGTGTGAAGGAACCTTGAATGCATTGGCACAGGAGACTACTTCCTTGATGTAACATAGACACTGAGATGCACAATTCTTAAATGGAAGCTCCTGAAACTGAAAAGCTTCTGAAGGCAAAGGAAACAATCAATAAGACAAAATGACAGCCTACAAATTGGAAAAGAGCTTTACCAACACCACATCTCACAGAGGACTGATCTCCAAAATATATTAAGAAATCAAGAAATTAGACACCAAAATTCCAAATTATCTAATTAAAACTATGGAATAGAGATCAAATTAGAAAATTCTCAACAGAAGAATTTCAAATGACTGAAAGACACTTAAATAATTGCTTAACATTCTTAGCCATCAGGGAAATGCAAATCAAAATGACTCTGAGATATTATCATATACCTTTAAAAATGGCTAAGATCAAAAACACTGGTGACAGAATATGATGGAGAATATGTGGGGTAAGGGGAATTCTCTTCCATTGCTGGTGGGTGTGTAAACTTGTACAGCCACTTTGGAAATCAGTATGATAGTTTCTCAGAAAACCGGAAACCAATCTAACTTGAAAACCAGCAATACCACTCTCGAGCATATACTCAAAGGATGCACAATCATACCACAAGGGCATTTGCTCAACTATGTTCATAGTAATATTATTCATAATAGCCAGAACCTGTAAACAACCTAGATGTCCCTGAACTAAAAATTGAATAAAGAAAATGTGGCACATTTACATAATGGAGTATATTCAGTGGTAAAAAACAACATCTTGAAAATTTCAGGCAAATGGATAGAACTAGAAAAAATCTATCCTGAGTGAGGTTAATCCAGGCCCAGAAAGACAAACATGGTATTTACTCACTCATTAATGGATATTAGACTTACAGCAAATAATAACCAGGCTATAATACACAACCCCAGAAAACCTAGATAAAAGGAGAACCCTATGAGGGACATGCATGTAGGGTCCCAGGAAAGGGAAATAGTTAACGTCTCCTGGGTGATCTAGGAGAGGAGGTAGAAGGGAGGTGATGGGGGATGGGAGCATAAAGGATCTAGATGGCTGAGTTGTGGGAGGAACAGCGAGAGAGAGCAAAGAAAGAGATATCTTGATAGAGGGAGCATTAGTGGGATATCTTTCCGAGCCTTGACACGGGGGAAGAGCAAATTGTGCCTCAACTTGGTATATCAGACTTTGTTGACTCCCCAAGGGAGGCCTTACCTCCTTTACGAGTGGGTTGGGGATGACATAGGGGAAGGTGGGGCTGAAAAGGGGAGGGAAGGGAACTGGGGTTGGTATGTAAATGAAAAAAATTAAAATAAACAATAAATAAGTAAAATGTTTATGTTAGAAATCTAACTAGAAATCCTAGAAACTAAGATAAAACACTAGCTTTTAAAATTTAATATGTAACTCTTAATCTGAAACTGTTAGGCTCCTAGATAGCAGAAATACTTTGCATAGTTACTACTCAATCAAAACGTCTTCCTAAGATGTCTGTGTCAGTTTTACACAACTTTAAATCATTTATTTTATGAGCTGTCCTATTATGAATAAAGATAGTGAGTCAAAACTCTTTGCAATGGTTTATATGATTTGGAAATGGAAGATCCATCTTCCCATTGATGAAATGTTCCTTACTTACCCTAAATTTACAATATATTCATACAATTTGATATATTTTGTATATTGAAGCACTCATGAGCATAGATATAAATAATAATGCATACATTGATATAGGCAGTGATAATTAACAGGAATTTCTGAATGGTTTCCTGACTTACATAATTAGTTATTTAATTGATAGATACAGTTTTTTTTCTTTTTTAGGGGTCATGGGAATTGAGTGAATTTTTCATATATGTTATTCTACCACTGAACTATAATCATCAGAAGTACTAAAAAGTCAATCCCAAATTTGTTTTCCAAATGCCTTGCCTGATATAGAATGCATAATCTTCCTGCCACAGTCTCCCACACAACTGGGATTATACATGTAGACCACCATATTCAGCTACTACTGTAAAAGAAAACATAATACTTGCATTGCACACAATTCCAAATGTTCTTTATGACAAAGATTAAGAGGTAATTATTTCTTATTAACTAAACAGAATAATGTTGTTTAGAAATGAACATGCAGAATTCATTATCTGTGCCAATTCATTCCCTTGAATTTAATTGCCTTTGTGAAATTACAAAAATTCTCATTATTGATTAATTATGGTGTTTTTGTCAAAGTTCATCTTTACAGGGAACATTCCAAAGTAAGTTTTTGAGTGTCACATTCATTGGCATCGACGTTTCCATAAGCCAGATTAAAGCTTCTTAAAATGTTATAGGAAGTATTTTTGAGATTTAGGAAACATCATATTCATAGTTTGTTTGATGCAGTCCTCAGATTTGTAAAATAACCCATCATGCATAGTCGCAATGATGGAAAATGTATAGAATCGTGCCTTCAGATAACAATACCACAGTGTGACTGTAAAACATTGTTAAGAAGGCAGTCCTGGGTCAGACATGGTGACCCACACCTTTAATTCTAACTCAGAGACAGAGACAGGAGGATCTCTGAAGTTGAGGCCAACCCTGTCTTGGAAAAACAAGCAAAAAAAAACAAAGCAGAAATAAAGAGAGAGAAAGAGAGAGAGACAGAGAGAGACAGAGGAAAAGTAATTGTTCTTACTGTGAAACAAGTAAATCCATCTTACAAGCAAACCAGGGAAAACTTGACAAAATTTTGGAAGCTGATATGGTCGTAACTTCAACTGCTGTGAGACTCTAATGTATTTTTCAAACCATTCATATTGTATATATCAAGAAATCTGACTTATATCAGTTATACATCAATAAAAATATTTAGTTATATTTTGTTTATTTTTTTTAAACAGTCTCACGATGTAGCACTGGCTAATTTGGAATTCACTACATAGACAGTCTGCCCTTGGAGTCACTGAGATCCACCAGCTTCTGCATGCTGAGTGCTAGAAATAAATGTGTGCAGTAAAGCTCCTGGTAAAGATATTTAACTTTTAATGAAGGAAAATTTTTAGATTTCTTCCAAAATGCCACAAAGTTTTGTTTGGTAAAATATAACAAAAACTGTAAACTCCAAGACATCCGAGAACATTCTCATCGCTAATTTCCTTTCCCATGATAATATTTCTATTTCTCTGGTTTTCGTTGTCCTCATAGTCTGTGCAGAACACCAGCTACTGAATTATTTTTTTAGTTTAAACTTTTTGAGAATTTCATAGATTGGTCAAATATGGATACCCTTGTCATAGGCAATTTCAGGTGTTAATTTGATATGCTTGGGAAGAGGCAACCTCAATTACTGAGTTGCCTCCACCAGATTGTCGTGTGGGCATGTCTGTGTGGCATTTGCTTAAATGATAATGGATGTAGGAGGACCAAACTCACTATGGGTCATCCTTGAGAAGTTACTCTGCAGAAAAGGTGAGCTAGAGAGAAAGTCAGTAGGAATAGTTCCTAAGTAGTCTCTTCACTGATTCAATTTCTGTCTCAAGTTCATGCCTGGACTTCCCTGACTAATGGAGTAAAAATGTAAGCTGAAACAAACCCTTACCTCCCCAACTAACTTTTGGACAGTGTCTTCCCACAGCAACAGAGGAGTAAAGTAGCTTAAACATTAACATGAAAATGTTAATTGATTTATAACATTGAAAAATGTTTTCCAAAGCACTAAAGACTCTCAAAATATCTGCCGTAAGTATATTAAAAAATAAAAGAGTAAAATAATATTTTGTGATACTGGTGGAAACTGAATACATCTAACTTAATGTATTCATTAAAGGAAGAAGGTTCTTCTTCCTTTGTGCCATTTCGCTCTATTTTCACTCAAAAGAAATCTATTTTTCCTATTCTCTGAGAAAGCAAGCCTAGGAAGTATTTTTTGAAAATTTTAAGCCTATGTGCTTATTTTAATATTATATATGACTGAGATTCCCACTTCACAGAATGTTAAAGAGATTCGGTGTTGTGTAATATGTTTGTATGGCTCTGAACTGTCCATTAGAATTTCATATCAACATTTTCCATCTTTATCTACACTAACCACTTATTTGATGCTGGACAATTTCCACCATTGTTCTGTGCTCCTTAGGACCTATTTTCTTGAAAATTGATGATTTATATTTGTCTAAATTTATGTGATTTAATGAATCATCATTCATTATGAATTATGAATACAATGTAGATTAATTAAACCTAGGCAGTTAACAAATTCATCACCTTGAATGCTTGATATACTTTTGTGGTAAGCATATTTGAAATTTACTCTCAACTATTCACTACAGACTTTGTTATTAACTATATTTATCTTGCTGTACAATACTGAAAAATTGTCTATTCCTCTTGTCTAAGATCTTGGCCTTAGAGCTTCATGTTACCATTCCTTGCTCCTAAATCCTTAGTTTTCATTTCATTCTGCTTTTGTGCGTTACATTGTTTTAGATTTCTCATGTAAATGGGATCCATAGCATTTGGGTTTTTGTACCTGGCCAACTTCATGGAACAAAATCTTCAATAAATGAGAGAATGTGTGTTATGAAATATGATAAAATTACTTTATTTTTGGGTTGCATAGTCTTAGAATGGTATTTTGTTGTGTATTTATTTGTTTGTTTGTAGGGACAGCATCTCTTTATATAATCATAGCTATACTAGAACTCATTATATATACCAAGATGGCCTCAAAATCATAGACATTCTATTGACTCTGTCTCCAGAGTTCTGGGAATAAAGGCATGCACCACCACACCCAGTATCATAACAATCTTTGTTGATAATAAAGTATGGGCAAGAGAATAATTTCATCTATAATGTATTAAATTCTATACAATAATAAGTTTGAGGAATGTGAAAACAAAAGCAAAGCTACACATTATGTTTATAGAATATAAGAGGTACTCTTGTTAAAATAGCAATAGAAAGATTATATTTAATATATTAATAAAATCCAAACTCATGTTTAGATCAGTACAATATTTAAGTAGATACTGCTGTTATGTTTCATAGAAAAATAATACTAAAAATTTATGTGTACCCATAAAAAAGCTAAGCTAGCAAAGCATTAATGAGCATCCAGAAATGAGATTATGGTTCCATATTACATGATTTCAAAATATGTAAGAAGATGATATTGATTAAGCATTATGGTACCTTCAAAAATCATTTAATTGAACAGAATAAAGTCCAAAAGTTGTCTAATTCTTCAGTGGAGTCTGCTCATTTGTATTAAACTAAGTCAGCCAGTTGGCTCTGATTCAATGTAATATTTGAAAAATTGCTCTTAATACACTACTGAGACCAGATATTAGCACAGCACTGGTGTTAAATCACAGCTTGAATTATGAAAAAACAATAGTTTTGGGGTTTTTAAACAATGTAAGTACAAAAGTATTACACGTATTTTGCCATCAAATCATAGATGTGAGTACATCTCAATTGTATGGTGAGGATGTAGATTTGAAACTAATGGATATGAGAACATTTAAGACTGAACATTGTGAATTCCTGGATTCAGTCCAACTGCTGATCTGGTTCTTTAACCCTTAAGACATGTCAAGGATTTCTTTTTAAGTGAATCATAGATATTTTATTTGCTTGTCAGGAAGAGGCCAGAAGGGCATCACAAGTGGACATGTCATGGTGTATTTACGATGGGAGACTGCATCAGACAATACTCTCAAAGAAGACCTTAAGAGCTCTTGTGAGATGAGCAACGTGTATGACAAATGACCATGCAGAAGAGGTGACTGTCTTCTACAAGAAATGATTTATTGTAAGAGCCTCTGTTATACAACTGGACTCAGTGACAATACAGTTAACAATTTCAGAGTATTAAACAACATGTGCCAGCACCTAATATGTGACATTAATTTCTATAAGTCACTTCCAATGCTGTAAGATTGTAAGGTTATTGAGGAACATTTATCCATGTATATGTACAGTGTTGAGTAATAGAACATGACTGTGAACAAGAAACCTGGGTAAACAGAGATAGCCTTACGTTGTATAACTGAAAGAATAAAATGATATTTGATATTAGACAACAACATCAAAATTTGTTATTCATTCTTCAGTTTTGAGATCTAAATAAATTGCATGCCATTGACTAAAGACGGAGTCAAATTCTTTTGAGAAAGCCCTCTGAAATCTTTGCCCAAATCAATAAGTTATGTATATAATATGAAATTTGTGTGTATATATACATATATGATACATATATGTGTTTATCAACCATATTCAGTAGCTAATTACCTCATAACTTTTAAAAACTACTGTCTGTTGGAACTGGGAACACCTCACTTGGAACTCTGCTGTGCCTCTTGGTCCATCCTTTTGCCTGCAAGATGTAGGATTCTCAGCTACTTCCTGTAGGCTGTACACATCTTCCTGTAGGCTGCCATGCTCCCTGTCATGATGAGAATGGACTGAACCTCTGAAATCATAAGTGAGCCACCCTAATTAAATGTTTTGTTTTTAAGAGTTGCTGTGGTCCATGTCTCTTCACAGCAATAGAAACTTTAACTAAGACAATAAGGAAAGTAGCTCTGAGATACTGATGGAGTTTGAAGTGAACACCTTAAAATTTCTCTGATGTCAATAGCACTTCATTTTCTTGATAGTTTTATAATCATCATCTTCAGAGAATGGTTGCAATCTATGTCACAATAGAGATGGGTCAATTGATACGAGTTTGGCCAAGTCAGGTCTTTCATGGGCAGCGGTTCCACATAAACTGCCCATAACACTGTTTTTAGGATACATCAAAGTGAAAAATAGAGAGAAATTACTCCAGATGGAAATGTTTCAACGGGACAATTGGCTTTTGGGTTTGAGTGGAGAAGAATTCCCCTCATGGACTATTAGTACAGCCCCTGGATAGTAACAAAACTCTTTGTTTCCCTGTTGAGAGGAATGTAAAATGAACATGAGGAAGTCAGAGGCATGTAGTATACAAGTTCTTAACATTTGCATCAAAGCCCATTGCAGATCATCATGCTGACAGATCATATTCGGTGATGCTATGCTTGTCACCCTTCCTTGAAGCTCACACATGGGTTTTGTGAGTATGTTTATATAGAATAATTGCTGAAAAATTATTAATATTGTAAAGTTCTAAAAACTGCTTTTCAATTGGGTAGAACATTTATTTGAAATAATTTTCACTTTCAATGTTTACATAATTTCTCCTTTGTTTATGACTTGTAAAGTTACTGTTAAAAAGTTTAATAGCAACTTCATTTTGGATTTCCCTTAACATATTACCTATTCTATCTGTTTGGGCCTAAAAACTTCTAAATTAATATTTTGCATGATCTTTAATATAAAGGGATACAAAATTTCCACAGTCTTGTTATTACATATGGCTATTGAGTACATTATAAACAGAAAATTCATGAATGTTAATTCAAGAGACATTAAAATAATTCTGAACTATTTTCTATAGCTTATTGTTTCTCCTCTGAATTTCTATTAAATGCCTATGTATCTTTCTATTGTAAGTGGAGAGTGCATGTTCATTTCCTAGCTGTCCAGATTTGAATAATCACACAGAAACTATATTAATTAAAACACTGTTTGGCCAATAGCTTAGGCATATTCCTACCTAGCTCTTCTAACTTAAATCAACCAATTTCTATTAATCTGTGCATCACCACGAGGCTGTGGCCTACTGGTAAGTTTCCATCGGCATCCTTCTCCTTTGGTAGCTACATGGCATCTCTGTGACTCTGCCTCATCTCTCTATATATCTCTTCCAGCATGGCTAAATTCTGCCCTGCCACAGGCCAAAGCAGCTTTATTTATAAACCAATAAAAGCAACACATATACAGAAGAACATCCCACAGACTTATAAAATAACCTTTTATTTCCTAGTTTATTTTTTTCCATTTTCATAGTTCATATTTTATTTTTTGTAAGAATTAATTCTACTTTATTATCAAAATCGAATGTTTTAACAGTTATGTTACTTTTTAACCTTACTCTATTGTTCACTTGAAATTATGCTTCACAAAGTTTTTAAGTTACCTTAAAACTTTGTTTTTCCTATGTTTTTATTTCTACTTCTTTCAGAAATGTTTCTTTTCAAATTTTCTTGATTCTCTAAATTTATTTAATGACTATTTATAGGAAGAAATGAACATATGTTTATTCCTTCTCATACAGGGCACCTATGACAGACAAAAAATAATTACATATAAGTCTGACAATGTGAACCAATACATCCATTGGGAATACTTACAAAGGCTACTTTCAGAAGCAGCAATGACACAGTAACCACCTTAGCAAAAATCCTTCCCTAAATTATTGATGACTCATGAAAAGTGCAACCCTGGAGCTCCCTGCACTTTCTTGTCAGAGCCCTGCCTTACTTACTTTACAATCATTACTGCTATAGCAGAGGTTATCTTGATTAGACACACACACACACACACACACAATTATTACTGTTGTATCAGTCCTTGAGGAACAGCTTTGTGAAAATTTTAGGTTTCAGGAGATTCTTGATAGTATGAGCCTGGTTTAGTTTTCATTCTTTAAAGTTCATATACTTTCTGAGTTTCAAAGAGTCTCCCATCTGAAGAAAATGCTGTAATTTAGAGAAAAGAGTTATAAAACAATAATTATAGAATGCAAGCTAATCAAAACTGGAATCACAATGTGTATTTTTGCATCATATTATGTATAGTTAGAGGATCCCATATATTAACATTTGCTTCATTTACTGGTTTTGCCAGACTCCTAAGAAAGAAAGGTGAATAAGCAAGCATCTTACCCCCTATTTCCAATAACACAACTCTTTTACCTGCTGATATCTTGTGCCCATAAAAACATGTTAGATAAAGAGAGAGATCGACAGAGAGATTACAGATTGATACATAGATCAATGAAAGATAGATATGTAGATAATAGATAAATGACAACTAGATATAGAATCATTTAAAATATAGTCACAAATGATTGGATATGTCTCATCCACTAAAATTTTATATGTTGAAAATGCTATAATAATTGTTAGCAAGCAAAGAGAAGGTTAAAAGACATAAGAAGAAAATAAATAAATAAAAATTGCAAAGCCATACATTTTCAGAAGATAGAAATAAAATTTAATGGAACATGTAAAAGAATCAGAGTACAAAATCAGCATTTGCTTCTATTCACCATGCGCTTGGTTATAAAGACAATGTTGGCCAATAAAAAAGCTTTGTGAACACACTGAAAAGAGATTTATTTTGTTGAACAAATTGTATTGGTCCAATTCCCATGACATACATTTGTAGTCAATATTTTGCATAGTTTCATGTCATGAATTAAAGGAATAAAAATGTCTGAAAGTACAAATAAACATTTCTCTTCTTCAAACATATATTTTATAGTTTTTAAAGGAAGGGGGAATTAATCAGATCATTTACATAAAGGGTAATATGGCTTTATTTTCATATTCTAATTTTTGCAGGTCAGGAACTCATAGATGAGCAACAAAAATCCTTACTAGCTGAGACTTATCACACTGTCACAACTGTCAATATTTCAAAGTGAGAATGTCTTATGTATAAAGCAGGAGAAGAATGCCTAAACTACAGTTAGGTTGGAACTTTAAAGAAGCACTTAGCAGTCAATACAAATTAGCTATAAATATATTTTAAATATGTCCATCAGCAATTTACTAGACTTATTACTAAAATTTCACCCAAAAAACCTGTGAAGTGGGTGCATTTTTATGTATTAGAGTGTTTAAGGTGTAAATGTTTGCATATGTATGTTGTATGTTTGCATGTATATGGGCACATGTGTGCACATATGATCCTGTAGAGATGTTTGTGTGTGTGGAGAGCTGAAGTTTAAGTTTGAAACTACTGCTCTTCACTTTACTGCTTGAGGGAGGGTTTCACAATCAAATTCAGAGATCACCAATAAGGCCTGTTTTACTAGTCACCTTGTTCCAGGGATATCCTACAGCCACCTTCTGAGGTTGGAAATACAGGTGATTTTCCAACTTTCCTGTCTCCATGGCAATTGGAATATATACTCTGCCTGTTTTCCTTTTGTTGGGAGAGATTTAAACACAAAATCAGCTCTATAGATCCTGAGTGACATTTTGTAATTCAATATTTATGATTAATCAGAGTACAAAATGAAGCAAAAGCATGCTAATTTCCCTCAATAACCTTAACATTCATTGTCTTCTATTTTGTATGAACAATAGGCTAGATACTATTAGGATATCATGAGTGAGAAAGTATCTTTGTACCATGAAGATATTTCTGATAGGACAATAAATGTTTTAATATAATACATATTATATATTTATATATATAAAACATAACAATTTAATAACACATAATATAATAATACATTATCTATACAATGGTATAAAGGAAAATGAGTAGATTGAGTAACTGTCTTTAGATAAATATTCTAAATTGAGTCTCAAAGATTAAAATCCTTAATGGGGTGGGACTGTCTTTTCCAGCAAGTCTCTACTCTCTGCAGTCTCCAGTAAAAGGATCTCTTAGTACTTTACTAGTAACTTCACAGTTCCAGGTCTTCTACTGAAGTCTTTAATCCTTACTGAGTTGACTTTCACAATTGCTCAAAGAGAAAGGAATCTGGTTTTATACTCCTGCATTGGGCACCACATTTTATTAGAAGTATCAATTTAAAGCATTTCTACTCCAGTGTATATTCTTAGCAAATCTGTTGAAAATCAACTGTTGCATAAGTTTGAATGTATGTGTCCATCGTCAGTTCTGACCCATTCATCTATCTGCTGGCCTGTATTTTATGTCAACCCAACTCTGTGATGATTATTACTTCAGTTTTGTAGCAGATTAACTACAAATCACAGTGGACTATGCATTTTAAGGAATGCCATAAAAATATTTTCAAAGTATTACCGTAGATAAATTATAAATGTTTAAGTTCAACTTACTAAAACATTTCTTAAAAATATTACAATAGTGTTACATTTAGCAGATTTCTTGGAATTTGAAAATATTTTAATACTTAAATAACAATTTTATTTATAATATTTCCTACATATCAATGGAGAGAGAGTACAGTGTAATATACTTATATTTGTAGGCATTATATGGTATTTTCTTCAGACTATGAGATGAAACTCTCAATTTAACATGTGTACCATCTCACTTTCTGAATTAGACATATTTTTTGCTAAGTGTTCACTATGAGAACTTTAGTAATATTCAGGGGGTGAATGAATCATTTATCTTGACCATATCTGCTATTTTCATAAACATGTGAAAGAGCATTTTCTTGAGCAATGGTTAATAATACTAACATACAGTGAAGACCTATTCCACACACTTCTCTAAAATAACTTGGGCAAGGTTCCTTCCATTCAACTCCTATTAATACATATTATTTTGTGAGCATTGGAAAAAGAGGCTCTGCAGTCCTGATTCAACTAGCAACACCAAAATCGTCACTCTTATGCATTATACTGTGCTATGTGATACTTTCACATGGAATAAGCTTTCATAAATAGAATGAATTAATGAAGACCAGAAGAGTACTACTAATTTCTTCCCTGTTTTCCTGGAACCATCTTCAAATTATACTTAACCCACTAAATCATCTAGGAGGTTTTCTGGGGACTAATTATTCTCTATCAAGAAATTATCACCAGATTGCATGTATTCAATAGTCTAGCCACACGCAAATTGTCTACATCTTTTTCACATGCTTAGAAGGAGAGAAGGTAGCATAATTATAGCACACATCAATTTGGAAAGGACAAATTTTTATTTTAAATATATTCTAAATACGAGAGTCCCACTCAGGGACTCTAGCCAGCATCTGAATTTAGCCAAGGGTATAATACCATTTCATTTTATAACAGAAGAAACATAAGTCAATACAGCCCAAAAGAGCACCATTTTAAAATGAATGATGGTAGCTGATGAATTAATTCTGCCTATTGCCTTGTTACAGTAATAAGAGAGAAAGGGATGCTTACAGTTGAAGGGCAGTAAATATGGAGCCAATAAACTCAAATGGTATAACCAAGCACGCAATCAACCTACAGAATATCCTACTACACAATGTAATATCATTGAATAATGTGGATGAATTCTTCAAACATCCAGGCAATTTTATGGCCGCTGGGCACATCTGTCTTCATATAAGTTAAAAAGATGGTAATCACATCTCATGTTACTGGAAGGAAAATGACTGCCTATTAGACATTATTTGGGATAATGTTTTTATTTGTTTTCTTCTGAATTAGAAACTGGCATAGAGGACACTAAATTGCCTTTAACTTTTTGGCATGTCTTACTTATTCCATTTTGTGACATTAATTCCCCACAGTTTTATATATTGGTGTCTGCTTGTGCATACATCAAAGCTTTATTTTTCATCTTCAACATCTTAACTCCATAGTAGATAGAACTGTGCTTCTTCAATCTCTACTACCCAAGGAGATTCTGCTATGAGTTAATATTCCATTAGTAAAATGATGTGTGGTCTTTAGTCTTGGGCAAAGAATAAGCTAATGAGAAGACTGAAAACATAATCTTAAAGTTTTTCTGAAGCATTGTTTGATATTGAAACCATTTTCCTCATCAATATATAAGTATATGTAGCATATAACATAACTGTTGACATACTTGTTGTTAAACAGGTATCGTGACAGCACTACTTTTGAAGTGTTCTGGACATATCATCTCTCAAATGCAAAAAGTTAACACAAACACAGGAAATTGTCACTCTTTCTGAATAAATTGTTGCAGACAAATCCAAGGTCCCCAAAAGCTACATCTCCTTCACACAATCTTCTGGTATAATAGGCTGTATCATTAAATTAATCTCGGATGTGAGTTATTCCACCAATGTAAGCAAATGAGGTTCCATGTCAAGTCATTCTTCATTCAATCAATTTGACATTATTAGGCTTATGGAGTCATCAGTGTATATGGTTTGGGGATGTTTAGACCTTATAGAAAGAATGAACTATAATGAGGCCCCTATCATTCTAGCAGGAGTGGGCAGACATGGAGTGTTAAATATTTAACTGTATAATGCTTGGGTGAAAAAAGGGTGCTTTTAGTTGAGAGACTCTCTCCTTGAAGGTGCATATACAAGAACAAGTATAGTGATATTTTATTTATGTTCTAATAAATAAAGCTTGCATGGATATCAGATCAGCAAAACTATGCCATTAAAGGTCAGGGAGTGGTGGCACACATTTTTTTCATTTTTTTATTATTATTATTAAAAAATTTCCACCTCCTCCCCTCC
>LOJH01016916.1:0-11346 GCA_001685095.1 Ellobius talpinus
CTCTCTCTCTGTGAGGACACTCCCTCTCTGTGAGGACACTCCCTCTCTGTGAGGACTCTCTCTCTCTCTGTGAGGACACTCCTCTCTGTGAAGGCAGGCCCACTCCTTTGTGACAAAGGAAGCCACTGTCTGTTCAGTGGTGGAGGCCTGGTCATGCAACTCTCAAGGACAGGGTCAATCCTCATTCTAGTTTCTGCTTTTTGTTTTTATTACATTTTTGAAGACTGTAAACATCATCAGTCTCAACTTTAGAGTCTGTTTTGTGGGCAGGATCCCTCTGCTGCATTTTGCTTGGGCTAACTACTGCAGGGCAGTGGTTGGAGCAACAAGAAAGTATCTTCTCTCCTAGAGGCTAGAATCCCAGATGACAGTGTTGGCAAGATGAGTGTATTCTGTGTCTGCTTTGTTCATCTTGTAAATGGTGTCTTCTCCCAAGGTCCTTGCATGGTCATTTCTCTTCAAGTGCCCATGTCTCTCTCTCTTCTAATAGGACACTGGTCATACTGGATTTGCCTATCCTAATGACCTCATTTTAGGGTTATTAGCTTTCTAAAGGCTCTCTCTCCAAATGAGATTACATTTTGAGGTACTGGGCATTAATTAGTGCATCAGTAGAAACTCTGGCATAGCAAAGAGGACTTGTTATAAATGCACCAACAATCACAGTCACGTTCATATTTGGTGAAGTCATAAGAGCCCGTTGTGTCAGTGCATTGGGTGGGCTATAAGAAGAAAAGCCTATGTATGAACTTAACATACTGGGTGTGTTATACCCAGTACGACATACTTGAGGTATTGAAAGGGGCCATATGGTGATAGACTGATGGAATAGCAGGAAGAAGCTGTGTAAGGGGGTGTTGCAATTATTTATAGTCTGTATACACATATGCAATTGTAGCATATATATTACTATACTTAGGGACTACATACAGTATATATATGTATTGAGAGAGTCATATACAGAGACAATCGCATATGTATTTTGCACACATATATCTAGTATGTGTGTATGTGGTATGTGCTTAGTAATGTGGTGGCTATAGCATGTATTGTATCTTATATATGTATATACCTATATGAGCATACAGTATACACATGTATGCGGTCCATTTGTGGTAGCATATGCAGTGATTATGGTACAGTCCTTGGGCTGCTGGGGATGTCTTCCTTTCTGATCATAACTCATCATTAAGGTCTTGACATAGTTTTGCCTCATTTCCAGCTCCATGCACTGCAGCTTCCTTAGAGCCTTAAAGCCACCAAGTATAAAGCCACCTCATTTTGCAGTAATGACAGCCCCCAGGAAGAGTGCAGATTGGATTAGCACACAGCGCTGTTATTTCAGTGCCCTGGGGAGTCACAGCTGTGAAACAGCTGTGAAAAGCTGCCTCAGCCCTGTTCACTTTCTTTAAATCAGCAATGACCTCAACAAATGAACCCCAATGCCCAGGAAAGGCAGCTGGAGTCGGGGCTCTGAAAACTGAAGACACACAAGACAGAATGAAAATTTTATGGCTGCCAACAGCTGAAGTTGCCAGCCAGAATTTATTGATTTGTCACTGTAGCCCTCCAGAGCTCAAATTCCTTACAGAAGCTGCCAGATTGCTTCAACGGAAATGCGGTAGCTATCCAAATCCCCTAACTTTCTCATGTGATGGAAGTTTGTGCATCTGTTTCTCATGTAACATTTTCAAGTCAAACCAGTTCAATTCAAGGCAATGTAGAATTCCTAAGGAATACATAGATTAGCAAAAAGTCATATGCTTCCAGCAGCCCGTGAGAGGCATTGAGAAAACTGGAAGTACAGGGTAAGCAGATGGAAAGGAGATGCTAATTCTGACAAGTGTGGGGAGCCATCAGTGAGACATCATTTCCTCCTGGAGAGAATTTGGGACCTGGGTCTTCTCAGATTTTATTGCTTCTTTTGCTGGGATTGTGTGAGGCGAGAGAGGGGAATACAAGCAAAGGAAGCACGTTGCTGTCATACTTGAGAGCAGTGGTAAATGCTGCTGAGGAGAAGACCTCATGAGGCAAAGCTCCACACAGAGGGAGATAGAAAAGAAGCTGAGGTAAAACACAGCGGGATCTCAGTCTTCTTGGAGAATTAAGACTCACCTATGCCAACCACAAACCAGGAGCAGAGTCCAGTGCTATAAAACAAACTGTAGTGGCATTTCACTTGTATTTTAATAAATAAAGCTTGCCTGAGGATCAGAAAAGTACAACAGCCACACAGGCCAACCTTACAGACCGGGCAGCAATGACACACACCTCTAATCCTGGTAACCTCAGTGACACACACCTTGAATCCCAGTAGCCTCAATGACACACACCTTTAATCCCAGTAGCCTCAATGACACCTTTAATCCTAGTAGCCTCAATGACACACACTTTTAATCCCAGCAGCCATACTACCTTGCCATAGAAATCAGGTGGTAGTTATGCACACCCTTAATTCCAGAACTAGAGAAGATTATAAAACGGGAGGAGATAGCTCCCAGTCTCAGTCTCATTCTGAGATTCCTGGAGGCAGGATCGCCATTTTTGGACTGAGGTTGGGGTAAGAGTCAGTGGCTGGCTGTTTTGCTTTTCTGGTCTTCAGGTTGAACCCCAATATCTGTCTCTGAGCTTTTATTAATCATGCATCAACAAACCCTGCTAGATACGTGGTCCTTACAGTAATGCACTAGCCAAATGGTGATTGGCAGAGACAAACAGATCTCATTTCAGATATGAACAGTTTGAAAGGGCAATTTGACAATTTTTGATTGTTATTATTTTGCTTACTTTCTGCTTTATGGAAGATTTAAAATAGTTTAGAGTTTACTGTTTATTTATATATTGCCAATCGACTTTCATTGGTTATAGCTCTTATTTGTTGGACAATGTTTTAACGAGTTCTCAAAATGTTGCATTTATACTTTAAGCACTCAGGAGGAGTGAGTTCAGGGCTAGACTGTCTACATAGTGAGTCTGAGGTCAGACTGGGCTCCATAGTAAGAACCTGTCTCTCTATAAATGGATTTAGATGTTAGTAAATTGCTCACTAAAAATAGTTAAAAATAAATGTATGCCATCTCTTGTATAGCTTTTCATATCCTAAAACTTTTGATCATATGTGAAGCCTTCTCTATTTCTTATATTGTACTATGTTCAATTAAAAAAAGACTTATTTTTATTTATTTATGTGAGTCTGTGTGAGTGTATGACACATGTATGCAGCTACCTGAAGAGGCCAGAAGCAGGTATTGGATCACCTGGAGCTGGAGTTACAGGCCTGTGAGTGACCTCATATGGGTGCTAGGAAAATAATTATGATTCTATGTTCTTTGACTACTGAAGCATCTCTCTAGCTGCAACTATGTTCAATTGTTAATTTACTGGAACTTCCAGTGCCCAAACTGGAGGATCCTGGGAAAGTCAGGATGGTTCACACTTTAGGTGGTAATACCTTATGTGTCAGAAAAGCCAAAGTCTCATACAGAGTGGGTCCTATTCTTCCCTACCACGGCTCATATCTGTCAGCCTCTCTGGTGTCTCAGTAAGGCCCCTTGATAGTCTCATCAATGGCTATTATAAGCTTTCTCCCCTTCCTCTCTATGACTTGAGAGTTAACACCCAAAGCCACCTTGGAAACACTAAAATGTCTGGTTGCTTGAGCTTTTCAATGATTGCATATGGCTGATGTGATGCTTAATTTTCCCTATCAACTTAATTGGGTTTAAAATCGTCAGGAAAGGAATTTCCAGAGAGAAATAACTGAGACGGGAAGACCCATCCTCAACATGAGCTGTACCATCATCATCTCAGCACCCAACCCTGGGGAGGAGCCTGGGGAAAGCCAGGTGAGCACCAGTATCCATCCATCTCTGCTTCCCATCCTGTTCCTCTGAGATGAGAGAGACAAGCTAGCAACACATTCCTGCTGGATTGCCTCCTGCCAAGCCGTCTCTACAATGATGGACTGTAGCTCCTCAAACTGTGAGTTCAAACAAACTTCATCTCCATGAAATTGTTTCTTGTAGGTATTTAATCTTACCGGTAAGAAAGGTAATACAGCCCAGGACTGTCCCTAGCTCTGAATCCACCCTGTCACCATTGCTATGGAATAAACTTTGAATGGATTAAAAGTGAGATGTCATAATCTGAGATGAATGTCAGTTGTTGTCATTATCAACATGTCCATCTAACCTGGAAAGCCATACTCTTACCTAGTCTTATAATTCTCATTGCCATCAAAAGGCTGAGGGTTCCTGATACAAACACTGTTTCACCATGCCATGATATCATAGCCACCTTTTGATACTACATTTGCAAGTTGCATTTGAAGCTTAGTGAAAAGATCAAGATTCCCCAAATAGATGTAAGTGCAATCTGGACCATGGTCAAGAATGCTCAGAAAATAGTAGCCACCTTGTCCAGAGGGGCCCTGGCAGGTTTCTATGTGAGAGAAGTTTGGGGTGAAGATAGGATATGAGGCCATTGAACTTAATTGTTTTCCTAGTCAACTGACAACACATTTGTTATCCCTTTGGTGTTTCTTAGGGAAGCTAAGATGAGCTGGCAGTGCTGTAAACCTGAAGGACTTCTGCAGCCACCTCATTAGCCAGAATTGCATTTAGATTTTTAAAACCAGGGGTAGTGGTGGTAAGATATACACTTAGCTATGGGTATATGAATAAGTGTTAAAATTGCATCAGGAATGATGCTGGGTTAGGAAGGTGGCAGCAGTCGGTTCTGCTCTAAGATCCAGGATTTCACTAGCCATGTGTAGTTGGCTAGGCTTACTACAGTACCAGGAACAATGTCCCTTCTGCTAATTGGGCCTCAACTCCAGTTAGACGCCAAGATAGAAGTACACTGTTGCATTTTTAGGCGTATCTTGCCATGTTAGTCATGGTTCATAGCTGTCATCACTTGGAAGGACCCTGTTGATTGTTTTCCTCCCTTAGCAGTCTGCATAGCGATACCCATGAAATCTTAACACACTGCCTATTGAAGACCCAAACAATTCCAACAACAGCTGATGTCTTAGTTAGGGTTTCTATTGCTGTGAAGAGACACCATGATCATGGCAGCCCTTAGAAGGGAAACATTTAATTGGGGCTATCTTATATTTCAGAGGTTTAGTTCATTGTCTTCATGGTGGCATGCATGCAGATATGGTGCTGGAGAAGGAGCTGAGAATTCTACATTTTTGATCTGCAGGCAGCAGAAGCAACTGTGTGTCACAGTTTGAGCAAAGGAGACCTCAAAGCCTACCCCCATACTTATACACTTCCTTCAAGAAGGCCATACCTATTCCAACAAAGCCACACCTTCTCATAGTCCACCCTCTGTGGAAGCTAACCATTTTCTTTCAAGCTGCCACATTCCACTCCCTGGTCCCCACAGGCTTGTAGCCGTATCATAATGCAGAAATGCATTCAGGGCCGGGCCGTGGTGGTGCATTCCTTTAATCCCAGCACTTGGGAGGAAGAGGCAAGCGGATCTCTGTGAGTTCGAGGCCAGCCTGGTCTACAAAAGTTAGCTCCAAAGCTACAGAGAAACCCTGTCTCGAAAAACCAAAGGAAAAAAAAAGAAAAAGAAAAAGAAATGCATTCAGTGCGACTTCAAAAGTCTCCATAGTCTGTAACAGTCTTAAACTTGTTTAAAAGTCAAGACCAGATAGTGACACCTCAATCATCCTAACCCCAGATGCCTAGACACCAGTGAACAACCCAAACATGAATGGTCAAGACAATGTACCTACACCAGAAGCCAGCAGCCCTGAGACATGAGACATAGCTGAAGCACAAGACAAGGATGTCAGAATAGCCTTTATGAATAAGCTCAAGGACCATAAACAGCACGTGGACAGACACCTTAGCGAAGTCTACGGAAACACAAACATAGGGATGAAATGATGAAAACAGTTCAAGGAGTGAGAGTAGAGATAGAATCACTAAAGTAACCCAGACTGAGATAATAGATGGCAAAAAATAATCAAACTCAGGACTGAAATCAGTAAAATAGAAACAAAAATAAAATACAAAGAATCAATGAAATGAAGAGTTAGCTCTTTGGAAAGTATCAGTGAGATTTACAAGCCCTTAACCAAGGTAACCTAAAGATAGAGAGAAAAGATTCAAATTAATAAACTTAGGTACATAAAGGGGGATATAGCAACAGATACCAAGGAAATCCAGAGACTCGTAAGAATACGCTTTACAAATGCGTACTACATCAAACTGGAAAAATCTAAAAGAAATGGAGCAATTTCTTCATATTATACCTGACCTACCAAAGTTAAATCAAGATCAGACAAGCTACTTAAATAGACCTATTTCCTCTAGTGAAATAGAAGCAGTAATGAAACATTCTCAACTAATAGAAGCCCAGGGCCAGGTGGATTCAAAGCAGAATTCTTCCAGACTTTCAAAGAAGAATAAATGTCAATACTCCTCACATTATTTGGTAATATAGAAGCTGAAGGAATACTTCCTAATTCTTCTTATGAGGACATCATTACCCTGATACTTAACCACACAAAGATCCAACAAAGAAAAAAATTACAGGCCAAATTTTAGTATGAACTGTGGTGGTTTGAATGGAAATGTCCCCAATAAGCTCACAGGGAGTGGCATTACTTGAAAGGATTAGGACATGTGACCTGTTGAAGTAAGTGTGGCCTTGTTGGAGGAAGTGTGTCACTGGAGGTGGGCTTTGAGGTTTCAGAAGCTCAAGCTAGACCCAATGGCTTACTCCCTCTTCCTGCTGCCTGCCCATCTAGATGTAGAACTCTCGGCTGCTTCACTAACACTATGTTTGCTGTGTGCTGCCATACTTCTGGCCATGCTTCTTGCCATGATGACAACGGACTAATCCTCTTAGCTGAATGCCAGCCCCAATTAAATGCTTTCCTTTATAAGACTTGCCATGGTTATGATGTCTCTTTACAACAAGAAAAACCCTAACTAAGACATGAACGTGGATGCAAAAATTCATGATAAAATACTTGCAAAAGGAATCCAAGAAAGCATCCAAAAGACCATCCGCCATGATAAAGGGATGCTTCAACATACATAAATCTATAAATGTAAAATATCACATAAACAGGGTGAAAAACAAAACCACATGATCATCTTATTAGGTGCAGAAAAGGTCTTTGACAAAGCTGTAAAACACCATTGTAATATATCTCACAGAGACCATAAGATTGGAAGAAGCTGTCCAAGGCTCCTGGGAGCACTGGTGCATATTACCGTGCACAGGATATGCGTGCTTCTCTCTCTGTGGCTTCTACACACACTTCATAACTTACAAAACATTCTTACAAGGATATTCACTCAAGGAGAGGAAATTACTCAGAGTTCAGTTCCCTTGGGTGTAAAATTCTAACAGGATGGTTTCCTCTATTAAATTAATCCTTACGAATTGGAAAGAGGAGACTTGTAGCTTCACTGAGGACCACTGATTTGTACCAATAAAGTGGTATTATTTGCGATACTATGTCACCTTATTAATTCTTTCCAAGCTGTCCCTTGGTGCGCTGTGACTCCTTGCAGCTGGGAACATGGAATTAATATATACATTTAAATACATGTAAATAAATTTAAATAAACATAAATTCAAATGTAACTTTTTATGAGCTATCACTGCTCTGCCCTTATTCCCTGCCTAGATATCCTATTCTTCTCTTGGCTTTTCATAAGCCATAGGTAAATGGCCATTCGCTCTGGATGTCAGTGAGTCAGGATGCCTGGTGGGTGGCTATATTTCTCACACACTTGTTTGCACCCTTAGGTAGCAGTTTTTTAATCCAGTTATATTTTTGGAAGCTTAGTTTTCTCATGTGGTAAGTGATGTCTCTTCCCAGCATTTCTCTTCAGTGTCATCACAGTTTGACAGAGATTGAAAGCGTCAGCAGTCGAGTCTTCTTTTCAGTCTCTACTGTTACTGGAGGCCCCAACCCCACACCAGGCTCTGTTTTGTCTTCCTGAGATCTACCCTGAATTCAGAGGACCATTCCTTCTGTGTGTCATGGGAACACTGGTAACAGTCAAGGAACGGTAAGGCCAGGATTGTGTCAATCGAGGCCTGTGAGAGTCTCATAGCATCTGCTCTATGCTCCATTTAAGGAAACGTGATATCCAATCCCATGAAGCACCACTAATTTTGCTTAGTTCTCAAGTGAAATGTCTCTCATAGCCATGTTTGCCTCCTTCTTGTCAGTAACAGAGCAGTTTGAGTTTTAGCTAAGCACATGGCCTCCAGATCTGAATTACATCTTCCAGTGTCCTTACAGGCTAGGAACAGCGTGAAACGGGCACTGTCTGGGCTTTTAGTTAAAGTTGATAGTTGTCCTCCCTTGTGTCTTTCACCTCCTCCTAACTAGAGAGAGGGCAAAGACTAGACAGAGCAGCAGGCCACCCGCTGAAGGTTGTGGTGCCCAGCCCCACTCCCCATACCCCTGAGAACTTCTTTATTGACTGGAGTTTGGTAAGCAGCTTCACCTATTCTGTAATTCACATAATAAGTGATTATAAGAGTAGAAATGGGTACCTTTCACTCTTAAAGAGCACAGGAGGTTGCACTGATAGCTACATGTGAAGGCAAGAGTATTGTGGTTTGAGTGTGAAACGTCCCCCACAGGCTTGTGTGTTGGACACTCACTGCCAAACTGGTAGTGCTGTTCTAGAGGCTCCTGGAACCTTTAAGAGGTGGGGTCTAGTTGAAAGAAGTAGGCCACCAGGTCGTATCCTTTCAAGGTTGTACTTGGTCCCCCATCCCCTCCTTGCTTTCTGTTTCCTGTCAACCATGAGGCCATTGGCCTTCTCCGCATGTTCTCCCCACTGTGATATTTTGCCCACATAAACCCTGGGGCCAGGCCACCATGGATTGAACCATTTGAAAACATGAACCTGAACAAATCACCCTTCCCTGAAATTGTTCACACCAGGTATTCTGTCAAGTGATGGAAAAGCAACTAATACAAGGGTCATGATGCCAATCTCCAGTGCATTCTCAAATGGCTTTCGGAGAGGTCAGATTGGGCTACTGGGGTTCCAGCAGGGAAAGCATGGAACACTGAGTTTGGATTCTCTTCCAGTTTCGTTTGGTCGCCATGATAAAAATAGCCTGACAGAAATAACTTGAGGGGGGGAACAGAGTTTATTTCGGCTTCAAGTTCCTGGTTACAGCCCCTCATATCAGAGATATCAGAGTCAGGAGTTCAAAGCAACTGGTCACATGACATTTACAGTTCAGAGCAGAGAGACCTGTTTGCTTTGTTTTCTTATCTCTTGTATAGTTGAGGGCCCTCTGCCTAGGTGTGATGCCATGGTAGGGTCTTCCCTCATCAGTTAACAACCAAGGCAATCCCCTGCAGACACGCCCACAGTCAACCTGATCTTGACAGTTCCACAGTTAAGGATCTTTCTGGGTAATATCTAGGTGTGCCAAGTTTACAGCTAAAACCTCACCATTATATATTCCCAAACCCATGTTAAAAATTCAAGTATGGTGGCATGTGTCTCCAGTCTCTACTGAGGCCAGGGTGAGGCATAGATACAAGCAGATCCTTGGAACTCGTTGCCTAGTCAGATTAGCCAATAAGTGAGCCCCAAGTTCAGAAGGAGATACCATCTTCCAACATTAGTTGGTACATCTCTCCAGCCCTTTACCTAATGGCACACACAGATACATGCAGGTAAATATTCATACATATAAAAATACAAACAAATACATCTAAAAAAGATGTAGGTTAGAAACTATTATTTTTTAAAGGTGGAGAGTAATCAAAGAAGACACCCAAGTCCAAACTCTGGCCCACATGCACACATATGCATGTGCATGCACACATTCATATAGCCCCCATGCACACTTACCTACAACACACTCACACACACATACTCACACACATGTACACACACTCACATCCACACCCACTCACACACATACACTCTCTCTCACACACACACACTCACATACACATACTCACTCACAAACACACTCACACACATACTCACACACACACACTCACACACACACCCACTCACACACACAATACACTCTCTCTCTCATACACACACTCACATACACATACTCACTCACAAACACACTCACACACACACTCACACATACTCACACACATACACACACTCACACCCACACCCACTCACACCCACACTCACACACATACACACTCACATACTCACACACATACACATACTCACACACATACTCACACACATACACACACTCACACACATACTCACACACATACACACATGCATACACACACACTCTCTCACACACACACACTCACATTAACATACTCACTCACAAACACACACACACACAATTTAAAAATAAGGAACCCAACCTGCTACTTACAATCCTCTGTTGGCTCCCTGGGCTCCTCGCACGCCAGACTCTCCATATGTGTACTGGCTACTTTCCACATCACTGTGGCAAAGCGCCTAGCAGAAATAATGACTCATGGTTTCAGAAGGGGAATCCATGGTAGAGCAGCTGTGTACCTGGATACAAGATGGTGACAGTTCACATGGTACATGGATCAGAAAGCAAAGGAACAGGCTAGAACTTTCAGGACATATATGACTTTCAAAGGCCTACCCATATCAGCCACCATCAGACAGAGGCCACCTCCTAAAGGCTCCACAGCCTCTTACAAGCTGGGTGCCAAGCACTGAAAACATGAGCCCCAGGGTGACATTCTAAATTACATCGTGATAGCAGGGCTAATGGCATAGCACAAGGCTGCAGGAGAGACACCTCACACACCTCACAGTATTTTAACCATGAAGCTCCTAACCCTCTGTCATAGCACATCTTGAGGGCTCACTCTGCTCCCAGTTCTACCAAGACCTGAGGGGATCACAGTTGGAAGACTCTCTTGAGTCTTAGATGTTGGGCTGGGACATTTGAACAACGTTGGGGCCACTGAAGACTCTAGGGATCCTTGATGACTGTGAACATATGGGGACCAGAGGCAGAGGATTGCAGCTCAAATGTGAAATTTCCCAAGGGAGCTCACGTGTTTGAACACTTCCTTCCCACCTCGCATCACTGTGTTGGACAGTTGAGGACCCGTGTGGGTGGTGAAGCCTCCTGGGGTGGGCCTTAATGTTTTATAGCCTGGTTCTACTTCCTTTGTTACCTGTTTCCTGTGTCACCGAAATGTGAGGTGAGGGGTCCCTGTGGGGTTGCTGTCCATACCTTCCCTTCTGCAACAGATCATATCCCTTCAAGCCATGAGTCAAATAAACAATTCCTTTTTTTTGCTTCTTTTTTTAAAAAATATTTACTTATTTATTATGTATACAATATTCTGTCTGTGTG
>LOJH01016916.1:19895-38311 GCA_001685095.1 Ellobius talpinus
GCTGGTCTTGGGTAGAGGAGGCGGGGTGAGCAGGCTGGTCTTGGGTAGAGGAGGTGGGGTGAGCAGGGTGGTATTGGGTAGAGGAGGCAGGGCTTGGGTAGAGGAGGCAGGGTGAGCAGGCTGGTCTTGGGCAGAGGAGGCCCATTTCACAGAATGTGGAACGTAACTTTTGGGAAGTAGTAAGGCAAGTAATATGTGGCTCAAATCAGCTCCCTCTTCTCCGCCAGTTTGAGTTTCGGGCTTCCAGCCACTGGCAAAGATGAAGGCTTTAGCTGTAGACCGAATTTACTCATTACCCTTGTCCTTTGTGTCTTATTCAATAAGGAGTGACTTGGATGAAGGGATGGGCAGTCCTCACCCTGGTTGAGTAGGGCCAGGTTAGCTTCTGAGAGTCCACCAAATGACTTGGGGTCATTTGGGGAGTAAAAAAGGTTTGGATCATGGAAACCTGTAAGAGGCTGAAGAGCAGAGATGTGAGTGAGGACTGAGCTCAGTGTTGCCTGAAGTTATGGGATGGGAACAGAACACCTTACCAGAGGGCTGGGAGCAGATGAAGGTCATAGGTCAGAGGGTCAAAGGTTGCTACAGGGCAGCAGACAATGGCACCTTAGGCCCCAAGCGGGTTAGGCAGGGAGATGGTCCAGAGATGGCGAACAGCTTCTGTAGACATGAGGGGTTGGAGAGAGCAAGAAGGAAATGATTAGGGGAGGGATGCTCAGAGGTGGGGGTTTGAGAAGGAACAGTAGAGAAGAGCGGTGTCCCAGGGTCTGGCTTCACTGCTGATGGCTTGAAACAAGGAAAAACGCAACAAAACTTGGGTTGAGGCAAAGATGGATGGTGAGGTGGTTATCACAGCTGTGACATCCTGTCTGTAAGAAGGTGGAGCGGGGTGCTAGGAGAGCTGGCTTATGAAAACCTTGCTTACCTACCTCCTCATACTTGGGAACGATGGCCATTCTTTAGAAAAGAAATGCCACGTTTCTGAAACCCTTGTAGGTAAAACCTAGGGGCTTTGACACAAATTACATAGCTGAAGATTCAAAATGACCCACCCAGGTCCATATGTTACAGGTGATGGACCACTTCTGTTCACAGTGAATGACAGCTCGGATACGGGAGGTAGATGTTTTTGATGCTAAAATTCTAGACTCCATTTGTGAATTAAACAGAGGTTAGTTATGTTAAATGTGTAAGGAGATGATTCTAGAACCTATGCTTAAATGGTAAAGAGTAATGGCAGTTGAATGAATAAATGAATGAAATAATCGAATACCCTCATTGTTGAAGAAAGGAGTGTGGGGGACTCGTGTTCCTCTGGACTTCCAGGTACCTCAGCACAGGCAGTGGTGGGGATTTACAATGTCTGTCACAGCTGGCTTTGCAGCTGCAGAGAATGGCCGAGGATGCAGAGGGGGCTGGAGAGATGGGAGTCCTCCACCCACACAGGCCGAGACAGAGGCTCTTGGGAGAAGGGCAGCTGAAGGATGCACAGCTGTCACAATAGGTAGAAGGTGTTCCTCCGTGCTGGAGAGGCACACAGCTGGGGCGCCCTCCCGTCCAGTTCTTGTCACTTTCCCCCTCCGAGCCACTAACTTGGGCGGACATAGTAACCCAGGTGAGAAGGTGACTTTAGGAATCTTTTCTAAACTTTTCTTGGTTTTCTCCGAGAGTCTGCACCACAGTGACAAATCACTGCTAGTTTCCTCAGTCATATATGCATGTGTGTGTATATGTACGTGTATACATAGATGTACGTGTATGCGTGTATATGTATGCATCTATATATTTATTGTGAATGTATATATATTTATGTATATGTATAGTTACATTTAGAGTTCTGTAAAGCTGCTTACCTTTCTATTTTGCTGGCTTTCAGGACAACTTAATTAGAGCAGTTATAATTTCCTTTATATTGCTAGATATATTTGTACACTTCTTTTCTTGTTCTAAATTCCGATTTGTATTTATATAATTTAACTTGTCTCAGTACTCTGTAGGAAAACAAACTAGAAAGTGACCCTCAGAAGAATAAATGAAAGAGGAACGCCTTCTCCCTATTGTGATAGATGGAGTCTTCTTGCTTGAAAGGGGCACTGGGTTTGCTGTGTTTGGGAGCAGTGGCCACCAGGCGGCACCAGAGCCCTCCATAGTCGTCTTCATGGCGGCCCTTTGGCCTGTCAGTGTCTCCCTGCAGGGGTCATTTCTGGCAGGTCATGCATACATGGGATGGCCTCTGCACAGCAACTCTGGGCTCAGGGCTGGGGGCAGGCACATCTGACTTAAGGGGACTTCAGGTTTCTGTCAGACACAAAGCTTATATGGTTATTGTCATAGATATTCCCAAAGGAATGGAACTGATGGGTGGGAACTGATTCAGGTACCTGGAGGTGCGGCTTTGTCCCTGTGCTGGTTAGGTTTTGTCAGTTTCACACATACTAGTGCCACCTGGGAAGTGGGGACCTCAATGACAAAATGCCTCCATCAGATGGCCTGTAGGCAAGTCTGTGGGACATTTTCTTGATTCATGATTAATGTAGGAGGGCTCAGCCCACTGTGGGCCCTGGGTGGTATAAGAAAGCAGGCTGAGTAAGCCATGGAGAGCAAGCCAGTAAGCAGCATCCCTCCATGGCCTCTGCCTCTGGCTTCCTGCCTTGAGTTCCCACCCTGACTTCCCTTCATAATGGACTGGGACTGGGACATGTAAGCTAAGGAAACCATATCCTCCCAAGCTGGTTTTGGTCATTGGTTATTACAGCAAGAGAATGCTAAGTCAGCCCCAAATGGAGCACTCAGGGAGGGTGCCATGGGGCATAGGAGGAGCCTTTTCACTGTCACTAAGTGTTCCTTGGACATCTGTCTGAAAGGAATATACTACTCCATCTCGACAAAAGAAAACAAGTGACTGGGGCCCTCCCTAAAGAGATCTGAGGGTGCCAATGACACTGCTCATGCTTGCCCACATTATTCCCAAGGAGGGATTATGGCATTTAGAGTCATTTTGTAACTATCCCTCTATGCCCCTAAACTAGAAGAAGCCTTTGGTAAAAATTGGAACAATATACTTATGTATAATTTTTATATTTAGGTTCCTGACCCTTCCTAAATCCATTTGTTGCATTAACTAATGGTGACAAAGTATATTTCCCGAGAGTTTTTTTCCCAACATTAGCTTCGCCTGTTACTCTCCCAAGCGTTTCCAGGGTATCCAGAAGAGGTGGAACCCAGCAAAGAGCAGACACATGGAGCAATGATGGGACCCCGAGTAAAGGGGGGGCACTGTCCTCTTATTCCCAGAGCTCCCCTACATTCAGGCCTGGAGTTTACCAGCAAGAACTATGATTGGTGGTGTTGTCGGGGTTTGCAATGGAGGAGCACTTTCACAGTTTGTTTAAATTTTTATTATTTTTAGATTTATTTATTTAATTTGCATGAGTATTTTGCCTGTGTGTATGTATGTATATCACATGCATGCCTGGTGCCTGTGAAGGGCAGGGATGGATTCTGATACCCTGGATCTGGAGTTATGGGTGGTTGTGAGCCACCATGTGAGTGCTGGGAACCAAACCCAGGTCCTCTGAAAGAAGGAACCTGCCTCCCTTGTCTCATTTTGTGATGCTGAGATTGATCCCAGTGCCCCATGTATATGAGGTGAATGAGAATTTTTTCCCACTGAGCTATGCCTACCGACCCCCATGGTTGGTTTGATTTGCCCTAATTTCCTTTTCATGTATTTCTTTGAGTCTGCTCAGGTGTCTGATAGCCGACAGACTAGAGAATTCATTCATTACAGAGAGAAAGGGCTAGAGAAACAGACATCTCTTCTGGTTTTCCTGGGATAAAGACACCAGCCATGTACTTGAGGCATTCTTGGTGAAAAGCAGACATCTGGTCTCCCCTGGGGCACCCTAGAAGGAGTGGGATCCTCTCCTGTGATGGCCCTGCTCTGCGGGCCTGGAGACTCAGGCGACACTAGCACCAAAGCCAGTTTGTTTCAACAAATATCACCCCTTCCTCTGTCACAAAAGGGTCATCCCTGCCCCCATGAGTCCCTCTGATATACATTTAACCAACTGATGCAACTCAAGGTGACGTTTGTAGTTTCTCAGTTCAGCTGGGGACACAATGAGCAATATTTGGTATTTAAAGCAGTCACTAGGTGTTTAGTGTCAGACAAGGTGACATACTGAACAGTACCTAAGAATCAAGGCAAAGAAGGACTGGAAGGTAAACTTGACCAAGGCATTTACTAGTCATCCTTGGCTGGGGGGTGGGGTGGTCTAAGGTCAAGGACACAAGGTCAAACTAACCATGGGGGTCGGTAGGCATAGCTCATTGGTACCCATTCGCCTCGGATACTTCTTACATCCTTAAGCCTAATTTAGAAGAGAAATGGCTTATGTGATCATCTTAGTATTTTTTTAGTTGAACAAATTTGTCACCTGTATCCGTACTGGATTCCAGTATGTATCTTAAGGTACAGTAACTCCAAGAATCGGGAGCCACTGGTGGGCATCAGGAGGAAAGCACTTGTCAGCACAGCCCAAAGCCAAGGTTTCCCAGAATGAAACTGTGCCTGGAACTCCTCTGAAGCCTCCCTCCATCTCCCATGCCAGCTCAGGGGAGCCTGGGAGTGGTCTGAAGCAGAAGGGTGACATTAACAAGCCTTTCTTCTATGTGGTATTTCTGACATATTTCAGGCGTCAGTTTGGGAGACAAGATTGTGGGGGGATGTTTCACAGAGAAAGAGCAGTCATGCTGATACTGGAGTTGGGCTCCAAAACATCTCCCGTGGGGCAAGTATACCTCGTGGTATACACCTCGTGGGGGTGCTGTGGAAAATGGGGACAAGCCACACAGGAATGTAGGATGCTCACTTTTGCCAAATGCCCACAGGAATGTAGGATGCTCACTTTTGCCTCACTGACATTTGGCAGTGATGCGCTGACTTCCTGTCCCTGGAGACCTGCCATGACCCCAACGTTATTTTTCCTCCTCTCTGATGTTAGCATGCTGTTTATTGTTATCAGCTATTGACCTGGAGTCATAGTTCTGGACTGGGTGTCAGCTGCAGGGGTGGACTGGGGATCAGCTTTGCAGAAAGCATATCCCCTTGCATTCTGAGCCTGTGGCTCTGTAGTCACTGGCTTGACCTGAGAAGCATGTTTCTTGGTGTCACATACCACCAGCAGCATAAGCTTGGAAAGTCTAAGCTGATGGCCAGCTGGAATCTTGAATCAACCTGCCACAGCCATTTATTTTGAGGGCTCCCCAGTTGCTTGAGCCAATGCTGGCCATAGCCTGTTCTTAGAAATGAAGTTTGATTGCGACTCAGCCGCTCTCATTCATATATATTTTATTTTTCATGCTACAATAGAAGCAACAGCAACATATTTGGATAAAATTTAAAACATATTGGACAAAGTTTAAAATATTATGTAGCCCTTTTCAGAAGTTGGCTTACTCCTGGTCTCTTACTCAGAAGAGACCATGTTTTTATTTATTTACACTGGAGCAGAATTCAGAGTCCTAGGAAGTCCAAAGTGTTTGAGGCAAGGCAGAGCCTCAGGTTCTCCTTGTGAGGATGGTGAACCCGAGGCTGACCAATGGTAATGGATGCTAAAGGAGCCTGAAGGTCCTGCTGGAAAGGCTCTGAGGCTGTGTTTGAGCTGGTGTAGGCCCTTACGGAGAGGAGAAAACTCGGCCATGAATAATTTAGTCAAGAAGCACCATACTAGGCAGAAAAAGTACACACCCATGCTTTTCTTTCCCAAGGAGAAACAGCATGTAGGAACAGTTTGGCATTGCCACCAATGCCAGCACTTGGCTTTGGTGAGGCTGGGTTGTAGAAATAGCCTCACCAGGAGGCTTAACCACCATTCACACCGCGGCAGCAACAGACAACAGATGGGGAAAGTGAGTGTGGCCGCAGCGCCCACTTTCCCTAAGGCTTCTATGCACTGGAGGCTGGCTGTGTGGGGCAGTTTCCAGCTTTGGGGAGTGGGGCATTTGCTCACAGGAACAGCCAAAAGGCAAGCCAAAAATGTCCCAAACACTTTAACTGTTTCCTGGAGACGGTGCTGCAAAACATGGCTCTGGGCATTTATGGAGAGCTGCATGCAGCCCTCAGAGTGTGCTTTTTAAAGTCAGAGAATCTCGCACGCTTCATAACCTGTTACTTGCAACTGCGGGCAACGAGTCCCCTTACACGAATCAGTCCAGAAGGGACGGTCTACAGGTTTGCTTACTCCCATGAACCGGCTGTGGAAGAGTGTTGCGAAACGAGTTTGCATAACTCAGATTATTTTGGAAGTGTGCAAGGCATTGGTTGCTCATGCTAAATCCTTCTAAGGCTTATCAGCCAGTTGTGTGTAAACCTGGATTTTCAAGTGCTGAATGGCTTCAGAGCAAGGCATGTTGCTGTCTGACGCAGCTTGACAGCTGCCCCACAAAGTTAACCACAGCAGGACTTTAGGGGTCCAGGGTCTCTGGTCCTTGTGTGGCTGTCTGTGGGGAGCGAGGAAGCCATGCATTCTGCATTGTACACTGAGCTCTGACAGGGGTCACGTGGTGTCCTTGTCCTGTTCAACATTTTGGCTTTCGTTATTTTACGTTTACAGTATAAACAACTGTCAAGTCAACTCTGGCTGACTATGGTTTTCTTTTTTAAAATTTCAAATATTCATTTGAAGCATTAAATTGTATAATTGAACATTCAAAAGTAGATTTTATGAATTAAGTGTACTGAAAATTTATTTCCATAAAATGTCAGTTTTTTCCCTTTTTTTTAAATCTGAGCCTTTAGAAATAATGTCACCTATCAGTTCTGGATAGGTGGCATGACCAACATGCTAACCATCTTCCAAGATAGATAATTAAGTCCTAGTCAGAGTTGGCAAATGGAACCGAGGTCACCCTGTGAACAAGAGCAGGGGGCAGTGGTGCCGGAGTTTCTGTGACGGAGCTTGCCTGAAAACCAGGACATGCTCAGATATAGAACTCCTCCATGTCGTTATCCTTGGGGCCAGCTGTTGTTGGGGGCAGTAGCACGTCTTGGCCACCCTGTGTGGCTTTGGAATCATGACAAGGGGGCTGTGGGGATTGCTGTGCGAGCAAGGAGACCCCAGAAGTTGAGAGGACAGCAGTAGTTATTTCCGTGGGTCTGGGAGGCCCTTTGGTGAATTCAGGGTGGGAATCCCAGGAGGCGTCTGGGCTCTCCTCACCGGCAGCAGGCAATGGTCCTTCCTTGGGACTCTTGAGTGCTGGCCAGTGGCTGCTACATCTCTTGGAGGGGAGGGATGGCTCCACCGTGTTGCAAAACCTACTGGGTGCAGAATATGCAGAGACCACAGACAGGTCTGAAGAGGACAGCCGCAGGCCCGTGTCCACATCTGTCTCCTGGGCCCCCTCTAAGTCATCAACGGACAGGAGGTGGCCAGGCCTCCACTCTGAGGCACTGTGTCTCTGGGAACCAGTCAGGAGAGGCTGTGGTTCAGCGGGAGAGGGGCCTCCACTGGGCAAACAAAACAAAGACTTGCTTCTCTGGAAAGACCAGGCAGGGCTGGAGGTGCTTGACTGTGGGGTACACTCGTGCTTGTTCCTGGGAGGCAGGGCCACCTGGCTAGGCCCCAGGAAGGGGCTGCTTTGCAGGGCTGTCTTGCTGCTGCCCTGGGCTGTGCTCGGTGTGTCGACGGTTATAGACGGAGTGGAATGAGGCTTCTTGTTGGAGGAGTGGTGCGCTCGGCTACACTTGGGGACCTTCTTGTGTGTCCTCTGTGCCTGCGGAGAGAGGGATTCATTACTCAGAGGATACACTGGGGTTCATTGTTAAATGTAGCATGAAACATACTGCCATTCATTGGAAACTTCAACTCTCTCTGATCAGCTGGCTCCTCGTGGTGACAGGGCATCACATTGTGTAGAGATGGAGGAATGAGGGCCCAGAGAAGCAGACGAATGGAGATGAGGATCCTTAGAAGTCTCCCTGCACGCCTCAAAGCTCTGCTACCTCTGCTTTTGCTCTTCAGCTTGGAGCACACAGCAAGGCTTTAGTGGAGGGAAAGATAAATGCCACCTACACGCTTACACTTCTAAGGGTTTCTTATTCTTTGCACTAGTCTGTTGGGTACATTCACTTGTTGACTTTAAGTAATTTGATTTCCTGTTACACCCAGGAATGAGTTGTAGTCTCCCTACCCTCAGATTGAGATATGCTCAAACAATTTGAGATCATGCCAGCATGAGACCAGATGCCAGCACGTGTGGTTTCCTAGGTGTCTTGTGACTCTTCTTGGAGAGATAAGAACAAACATCAGTCCCAGATATGATACTGATGACAGATTAAGGAAATGGTCCCACCCAAGTCTGGCGTGGTGAGCCAATGAGTTTACTGGGGTAACTTACAGTAGCATAAGTCACTCCATGGTTGCGGTATCACCAAATAAGCCCAGACAAGCATGGGCAATGGATGACTCATGAAAGCAGCATCCTTTGCTACCCCTACCTGAAGAAGGGTGCTTAAAAGAAATCCCACACTAGCTCAGAATTGAGAATAATAGAGGGTTATTTATTTCGGGGTAGACGCACAGATCACAATCCTCTGCTGGAATGGGGGAACAGCAACTGAATCCCGCAGCCTGGAAAAGAGGCCAGATGCATGCTTTACATCGGCATAAATAGTATAAGAGGCCACGTCCAAGTGGGCAGGTAACTTAAAGGCTACTGGCGGTAGGAATTCCTACAGCACCTATCTAAATTGCAGGCAGCTCCCCAGAAGAGAATCTCTCCCCAGCAACTGCTTACTGTTTTTATAACCTTGGAAAGGGCCTTGTGACTCTTTTTAACTTTCTGAGTGTCCTGAGACTTTTAACTTTGGGTAACTTCCTGAGGCTCTCTGTTTCTATTCAGAGAAAATAGTTCAACACCAAGGCACAATCTAGCGTGGGCAGTAAGTATGCTTTCCACAAGAGAGAGGGTGTTTTGGGGGTCAGCACTTATTAACATGCCGGTAGGAACTACGGGTTTCTTTCTACATTTTACCTTTTAGGAATTAGGTACCAGAAGGGGCTTGTTGCTTCCTGAGGAATCATGAGGATGCTTGGTAGGGAAGACAGGGTCACCCTTCAGTGCCTCAGTGCTTATTTTCACACACCAGCCCTGCTCAGCTGAGCAGCGCACCAGGATTGGGGTGAGCCGGGCACTCGGCTCACGCACGTCTCACCTTCCGCTTCTCTCCAACTATTCCTCTGGCCCAGAACCCAGATGATAACACAGTTTCAATCAGACAACAGGTCTGAGGGCAGTGGGTCTGGATTTATATTAGGAAAGGCACACCTGATTTATGAATCCCTTAAAAACCAAAAAGTTTCTGCGAGGGTTTCTCATGCCGGAGGCTGGCCTCAGACCAGTCTGCTGTCTCTTCTAGTAGCTAGAAGGGACGGGCCTTTCCTTCTAGCAGGTTGAGGCACTCACCTTCACACCACACCCTCCTGCCTCCCCCATTAGTGAACCTGGCTCCCACAAGCCACCTAGCAGCTATTGTTCAGTGGAATATGTATCCATTGTGTACTTACCAGGGCAAAGGAGGGGGAGCTACAGCGAAAATGATTCTGGTCTGACCACGTGAATTTAGTTGTTAAACATTATTGAAAGGAAAAAAAGACGAAATAAGAGACCAGAGGATGTGATAGTTGACACCTGAGGGGGCTAGGGGAGCCTATCCAGAAGCCCCTGCAGTGATGCACCAGTTCTTATGTCCTGGGACACCTAAGCTCCACCTGCATGACACACACAGCCACTCCTTGGCTGTTGATTCACAGAAGCAGAATCTCCTGGGACTGTCTGCCTAGCATTTCTCTCTGTATACACATTCTCAGTCTGCAGCTTCCTTGGCTTTTGTCCCTATGGCTTGCTGGTCCCATCCTGTCGCCTAGGCTCTGCATGCCACACCAGCAGTTCTTATTAAGACTGTTTTTATTAAGTGTAGCTTAAGGAACCACAGTCAGTTAGCCACAACAAGACTTCTACAGGGCTGCAGAGATGGCGCAGGTGGCAAAGTGCTTGCTACACAATTACGGGGACCTGAGTTAGGATCCTTGTCAGCCATATACAAAGACAAGCATGTGCCTGTCATCCCAGTGCTGGGGATGGAGATGGGAAGATCCCTGGAGCTCACTGGTTGGTTAGTCAGCCTAGCTGAACTGGTGAGCTCGAGGTTCAGTGAGAGACCCTATCTCAAAAATAAGGTGGGAAGTTTGCAAAAGACACTCAGCGTTGACCTATAGTCTTCACATGCGTGTGCACACATAGACATGCACCCAAATGCACATATACATACACACAACACACATACACACAACACACACACACACTGCACGCACAACAAAAAATATTTTTCTTCAAGCCTAAATCATACAAGTCCCAAGTGCACCTGCGAAGGGTCATAGATGGTGGCTGTTATGAGACAAACCAATTTTCACCATCACTTAAGCTTGGCTGAGTAAGAGAAGTCAGGATGAGCTTGTGGGGAAGGAAGACCCAAGGGATGAAGACTTCTTCAAAGTCTGGAAAAAAGTGTGGTTCCCCTGGGTTCCCGAGTGATGTTTGCTTACTGACCAGTATGAGCCACAGTACAGGCACAGCTTCAGTGCCTCTACAGTTCTTGGTGAGCGAGCCTGCAGTATGGAACTGCTTGACAAGGGAAACCAGTGGACACAGTTTCAGGGGATGCCCCAGATCAAGGTTCCCGGTCAAGTGACTGCTGAGGGACATACAAATCTGTCACTCTCAAGAAGCAGGAGTGCTTCTTGAGTTAAATTTGGCTTAAAGTCCAGCAGGCAGGTGGACTGTGGGCTTTAGTGGAGGAGTTCATGCTTCCATAAGCCCACGTGTGTTCTTGCTAGTTTCTTTGGCACTATGAAGGCAGGAGGACAGAGTAATCCCACATCTTGCTGATCTGAAGGAAGCTGACAGCCGCTCTGGTTTGCTGGGGGCGGTGGACCGTGTACAGTGGAGGTGCCTGCAGGGCGTATATAACTCAGGCTGGCACAGTGCTGTGGATAACAGCAGGCATCCTGGGGGAAGGAGGCTGTGGAGCCTCTCCTACTCCACCATTTCTAGAGCCAGGGCTGATGAACATGGTGTATCTAGACAGCCTCAGAATTACCCAGTGGGATCTCATCTGACTGAGGACAGCTCACCCATGCCAAGGATGGAGCTCTTGCTGTGCTTCCCTGGGGCTGACTCTGTTCCCCCGCCTCTCCTGTCTGCTTAACCAGGAACAATAGGGGCTGACAGTGAATCTAGACACTGCCCTAGCGGGGTTTACTGGAGTGAAACGGGAGCTTGGGCTTTCAGTGCTTGGCTGCCAGCTCTCAGGGGCACCCCCGGGGAGCCCCAGCAGGGACAGTAGCGATGCTGTGAAGACAGCCTGCCTTCCTCCCCTCTGGAGCAGTGTGGGCTGGATGCCCCACTGGAATTCACAAGGTTCTTTCCTCGCTATTTAAGGAACTCTCCCAAAGAGCGGAACAGCATGCATAAATTATCTGCTTGCTGAGGGCAACCAGCCAGGGAGACCTGGGTAGGCTTCTCCTGTCACTAGGAAATTGGAACCCAGTCGTCCTGAGACCTCAGCACAGGCAAACAAAGCCGACTCCTGAGGTGAAGCCCCTTTTTCAAAGGGTCTTAAGAGGCTCACTCCTAGATGCATTCCTTCTGTAAGCTCTAGCAGAGGTGACTGATTCTCTTCCTGGGGTCTGGGGTGTCTCCCAGGTTGTTCAAGGTTGGAGTCCTGCCTCTGCTTCCTCTTTCTGAATAAGACCATCCTCTCTTGTTCTGTCCTTGGCCAAAAACACAACCAGCATAGCATTGCCTGCTGCCTAATAAATCAGAGATAGACCTTTAAACTCAGGGATTAACAACAACGAGAGGCGTCTCAGGGAAAGTGGGTAGCGGAGTCACGAGAATCTGAGACTTTCCTCTGCAGGATGGGTTCCACAGAAGGTGGTGGAGCTGTGCTCTCTGTTCGCTATTCTCTAGGAGGTGTCCATATTCTTTCTAAGGGTATCGTCCATGGCCAAAAGCCCTTTTGAATGGACAGGAGGAAAAGGCGGAGTCAGAGGAGGACAAGGTCAATTTAGGTGGAGGCATCCAGATACAATTTGTAACCCATGGCATTTTGAGGAGGAGGTGGAAGATTGTGAAGGGGATTATTGGCTGTATAAGTAATTGGCACTTTAAGGGGACCAGGGAGATGACTCCACAGTTAAGAGCACAGGCTGCTCTCTCTAGGACCCACATCTGATGCCTAGCACCCACATGGCAGCTAAGTACAGACCCAGGGGCTCGACACCCTCTCCTGGTCTCTGCAGCACCAGGCACTCACACAGTGCACAGACTTACATGCACACGAAACACTCATGCTCATAAAATAAAAATTAAGAGAAAAAACTTGGTAGCTTAAGGCAATTTATCTGCAGTGTCATTCCCTACCCCTTTTCCACTCCACCATTATGGAACTGTGAAGCTTCCTGTAAAACCACGGATTTGAGCAAAGCGCCAGCTCCACTCCTCAGAAAGGCGGTGGCAATGACTCAGGTCCAGAGAGAGGCGCACACTCCCCAGCTTTGGTAAAAATGTCATCGATGTGGTAATAATTCACCCCAGCTGAACTCCTGACAGGCTCTGGCTTCCCTCTGGCTTCCACCACAGCTGAGTGACTCCTAAGAGTGGCACTAGGCTACCGCCCTCCTTAGCGAGCTCTGTAAGACCCTGCCTTTCTATCGGCTGTGCTTTCTGAAATCCCTACCTGTGTGCTCTGGCCTTTGGGAATTTCCATTTCTATTCTGAAACACAAAAGCTTCAATCACATCTTCCCAAATGCTGCTTTCTATCTCTGCTTAGATGCCTACCCATCCTCTGAGGCAAAGAGCAATGGGATGTTGAGAAAACTGATCCGGCCACCTTTCTTCTTCTGCAGAGTAAGAAGCAACCAGTCCCTGGGCACATTAATAGGGGCAGAATTTCTAGACACTGGGTGAGTATATTTTTAGTTTTAGTAGGTACTTTTAAACACTCCAGAATTGATGTTAAAAATGTATAATTCTACCAGGAATTTAAATGTATTTCAATTACTTCACACTTCACCAAGATCTGGTATTATCATTGTATTTAGTTGTAGCCCTTCTGGTGGGCAACAGTACTTCGTCATTACATTAATTTGTATTTCTCTGATAACCTCTTCACTCCTGTCTCCAGGGTCTCACTATGTAGTCCAGGCTGGCTTCAAATTCAGGATCCTTCTGCTGCGGCCCCACGGGGGGTTGGAATTACAGGCCTGTACCACCATGCCTGACTCCGGGCATCTTCCCATGCTCATTGGCCATGAAGACGACTCTTTGTGTGAAGTGCCTTGCCCTTTGTGCATATTCTGGACTGAATACTTTAAAGAAGGTATAAACATCTATAGATGCTTAAAAGGTAAAAGCATCTATAGATGTTTTAAAGAAGGTATAAGTATATCTATACTCCGATTGTTTTTACGATTAAACACTTCTATTTATTTTTAAACACTTTTAGTTTTAATGAAGACATTTACATGCTTTTTCAGTGCTGCTATTGTGCTATTTTAAGAAGGAGTTGTTGCAGGTGCCAATAAGGCAGTGATTTGCTATGTGAGCGTGAAGCGTAGGGCTCATCCCCGGAACCTATAGTGAAAAGAGGCAACTGAGTCCTGAAAGTTGTCCTCTGACCCTCACCTCTATGGCACCTGTGCAACTGGGCATGAGGGCATGCACACATGCCCGCGCGCGCGCACACACACACACACACAGTTAGTCTAACTGCCTTTGTGTATATGCAATGATATAACGATATTAGACAAAAGACAATATGGAGGGTCCATTGTTGTGTGTGTATTCTAATAAAAATTTACTCACAAAAGTAGACAGTGGGCCAGATTTGACCCATGGCCTTTAACGTGTTGACTTTGGCCAGTTGCTTTTTCTATAAACTTTAAAATCAGTGTTCTAATTTTATCAGCCTCTCACCTGCGCATGAACTAGGATTACTGTCTGCCTGTCTTCCTTTTAGTTTGGTCATCTTCCTCTGACCCCTCCTTAACACCATGGCAATACCAGCCTGGAACACTGACTCTTGGCCATCTCATGGCTCACCATGGTAAAGGTACTAGGCAGTCAGCAAGGACAGGAAGGGGCACGGTTCACTCCTAAAGATTTCCTGCTCATGCTCATGCATCCAGCTCCTCACGTGGACCTGGGGTGGGAGGAGGGTTGGTTCTGTTCAACTTGACCAGTCAGTCTGCCTCAAAGAGGGAAGAGGCTAGTCTAATAGACAGAGCTTCAATCTCAGGGAACTTCGTGTTGTTTGTTTGTTATTATTGTAGTAGGGTTTTTCCTGGACTTGAAAGCATGAATTCATGGATAACTGAATTACTACCATCTTTTATAGATTATAAATATGCCATTAGAATTCCAAGGCAGCATTGCTGGAAGACTGAGCCAGCTGACCACACTGGAAAAGGAATACCAATGAAGCAGGCCCACCATCATCTTCTAAACCTCCCCTGGCCTTGGCCTTGGCCAGGCTTATATCATGGCTTAGATGACAGCTGGTAAACTCTTTCCCTTCCTAGCACCTTAAGCTTGGACAGCCCACAGCACCATTTGGACACATGGCTATAATGTTTTTGCCAGAAATGATACTGGAGAAAATGTCTCAAGACTGAGGTTGTCACCAACACACGCTAGACGGAACAGAAATAACTGAATTTATTCCATGACAAGGGTCAAGCGCTTCACAACCCTGAGTGCACCTGGGAGACTTTTAAAAAGTACCGAACTCTGTAGCAGCAGAAACAGCCTCTCTGGGGGCCCAGACAGGCCATATGGAGCTCCTTGAGTGACCTTAATATCCAGCCAGAGCTGCGACTTCTTTGACTTGATGACAGCCCCTCCTGCCTCACCTTTTTTTTCCTTGTTCAAGGTTCCAAACCTGTTTCTATGGTCACCAAAAGTACTGTTTTGAATGGCTACATTTTTTCGGGACTACACATGACCCTTTTCAGAGCTGTAAGAACACTTCTGTTGATCTACATGAAGTAAGTGTTTGCAACTTGACAGCTCCAAAAGTTGGCTCCGGAACACTGAGACCCAGAGAGCAATGCGGAGGGGACCATGGTTTTCCTCTTTGTCTAGTCTCCAACTGTGGCGGTTCATTGATCAGTCACTCACTCCTCCGTTTTTATACAAGTATTTTGGCTAAGTCACAGGGAACTCGTCTTCTCCATTCACCTGTCTGGGAAGCGATATGACAATGGGAATTTCACTGCCACATCCTCTTCGCTGTAACTTTATACCTTGATCTTATCTATGAATCTGGTTTTACAACAAAAAGTATTTGTTGGCCCTGAGCCTCATCAGTTCCAACCATTTCTAGAGCTTTAGGAGTTTGCGGCTGTGATACCATCTGTTCACTCACTTAAAACAGAGAGCTAGTGGGTAGATACACTTGCAATGTGAATGCCAGGAACACCAAGACTGCTTACATCAGAGCAGATCAATGGGTTCTCACAGAACAAGGAACTTTCCCAGCCCAAGCTAGACTGAAACTCCAGTGGCCTTCCTCAGAGCACAGGTAGCCATGGTTATTGGATAGATTGAAGAGTAAAGACAGACCTAATTTCCCCCATAAACCTGCTGGGAGATAGTGCTGGCTATTGAACTCAGACTAATAACAATGCCTCTATGCTACAGAATTGGGGTAAGCACCCCAAAGTTTCCTGTGTCAATATGAGGTGCTCCAGGAGTGTGTCAGGAACTCCCACCATTCCACCCTAAGGTCATCTCCTGACCAAAAATCTGTGTGGGTTTTCCTGGGTGGTAAACTGTAAAAAAAAACAAACCATTAAATAACAACTTGGAACTCTCATCCCTGAAGAGCTCATTCTTTAAGATGTAGATGCAGAAACAAACAGAAGGACCTAGAGATGGAAGAACTCGACACTCAAAAAGGATGGTAATTCTCACCAAGGACAAGGTAAAATGCAAGCAGCTTTGTATGGCATAAATGATGAATGTATTTTCAGTTGTGGTAATGATCTGACATTTGGTAAGTTGGCATTTGTCTGAAGATACATCAGCCATTTTTACCACCTGGGGATATGAAGGCTGGAAGACCAATCTGGGCCTGGGGTCTCTGAGTGGAATTAGGACAATCCTGAAGTTGCAAATGACCTTCAAGGGGGTGTGGTGGATACCCACTCTTAGAGACTCACTTTGGGAACATGGTGAGGTAGAATAGGAGCTGTTTACTGATCCTAGTAATCGGGTTCTTAGACCTTCTCCAGGGAACCAACCTTGGCTCTACCTGGACCAGTTCTAACTAGAATTTAAATTTATCTCTCATTTTCCAGAGTGAGGAATGATTTTTAGATCATCAGTTCAGATTCTGGAGCATCATTGCAAATGTTCTTGATGTGCTTACACACACACACACATACCAAACAACAAACAAATAAAGTCAAAGCTGCTTTTAATAGCATTTTGGTTGGTGTATGTGTGTGTGTGTGTGTGTTTGTGGGCATGTGTGTGTGTGTGCACATGCCACAGTACATGTGTGGAGTGGACAACTTCTCTCTACTATGTGGGTCCCAACATCGTCATGCTTGGTAGCAAGTGCCTTTATCTGCTGAGTTAGGGTTTCTATTCCTGTGAAGAGACACCATGACCATGACAACTCTTGATAAGAAAAACATTTAATTGAGCTGGCTTACATTTTCAGAAGTTTAGTCCATCATCATCATGGTGGGAAACATGGCAGTATGCAGACAGCCACAGTGCTGGAGAAGGAGCCGAGAGTTCTACAACTTGATCCGGAGGCTTGAGCTTGAGACTTCAAAGCCCATCCCCTAACCCAACAAGGCCATGCCTCCTAGTAGTGCCACTCTCTATGGGCCAAGTGTTCAAACACATGAGCCTATGGGGGCCATACCTATTCAAACTGCCACATCTGCTAAGTCATCTTGCCAGCTCTCAGAAGTCACTTTTAAAGCTGAATATTCAGGACAAGGAACAGCTCGGTGGTAGGACATTTGCTTGGTGAGCATGAAGCCATGTGTTCACTCTCTAGTCCCGCAAAATAATGACCATGACATGGAGTTCATTAGAGCTGTCAGTTTTTACTGGGTGTGGGTCTACGTGCTTGTATCTGCATGTGGCGGTCAGAGCAGGGCTTGTCTTTCTTTATCCTTGAGACAGGGCCTCCCAGTAACCAGAAGCTTGCCCTTTGCTCTAGGTTGGCTGACCAGCAAGCTCTAGGAATCCACCAGTCTCTATCTGCCAATCCTGGGGTTATAGACATATGCAGCCATGCATGGCTTTTTATGTGAGTGCTGGGATTCAAACTCACATCTTCATGTTTGCACAGCAAGCGTTCTGAGCCCTTAGCCATCTCCCCAGGCCCCAAAGCTATCTATTTCCCTTGTAGTTGGTTTCAGTTCAATTTGCAAATCTTATTACATTATTAACAAATCTGCAAATGTTAGCAATGATTGCTTTAAAAGGTCCTTTTGAGGCTGAGTTAATTTCCTTTAATATATTATAAATGCATTGGATGCATTTATATATTTAGTGGATTGGCTTGGTTTTTTTCTTCTTCTTAGAGATGTTGGGGATGGAGCCCAGGGCCTCACGTATGCTAGGTAAGCAGTCTTTTACTCACCTTACCCCCAGCAGTCCTATTAACATAATCTACAATCAAAATATTTCAATAACTTGTAGGTTCAATCAACTAAACATTTAAACAAGTGATCATTATCCTCTTAAATGCTTTAATTTTACACATTTACTAAAATTTAACTCATATGCTCCAACTTAAATGTACATTTTTTATTTCCTAGGGTTTGGACTGAGGGGCTTTTACCCTCAGGCAAGGAGCCTATGTTGGTCGTAAATGACATTTTAAAATCAGAATAACAAGTTCCTGGTTTAAAGATTAAATTCTCTATGTGGTGGTCTGAACGAAAATGGCCCCCATAGAACTCAAAGGGAGTGGCATTATTGGAGGTGTGGACTTGTTGGAGGAAGTAGGTTTCAGAAGCTCAAACCTGACCTAGTGGTTCACTCTCTTCCTGCCGCCTGTCGATCCAGATGTAGACTCTCAGCTTCTCGGCATCATGTCTGCCTGCATGCCACCATGTTCCCCACCACAAGGATAATGGACTAAACCTCTAAAACCGTAAGCCAGCCCCAATTAAAAGTTTTCCTTATTAAGAGTTATCATGGCTATGGTGTCTTTTCACAACAATAGAAACCCTAACCAAGACACTCTAAAATTCACCAAATTCTTAAAATAACCAAACAAAAATATTTTTCTTTTTCTTTCTCTCTCTCTCTCCCTCCCTC
>LOJH01016917.1:0-22561 GCA_001685095.1 Ellobius talpinus
TAATGCTGAAAGATCAGAGAAGCAGAACAGCCAGCCACTAGTTCTTACCTCTACGAATTCCTTAGACTGAATGGGTGATCCTGTCTCTACGGAGCACTCAACTGAATGCTTGGAGCACCTACATCCTCCCATTTTATATTCCTTTCTCTGCTCAGCTGAATCACTCCTGCCTCCACCTCCCTAGTGCTGGGATTAAAGGCATGTGATCCCAAGGGCTTGGATCAAAGGTGTGAGCTCTGTTTCTCTTTTAGACTGATTCAATCTCTTGTAGCCCAGGGTGGCTTTGAACTCACAGAGATTCATCTGCCTCTGTCTCCTGAGTCCTGGGATTAGAGGTGTGCACCACCACTGCCTGGCCTCTATGACGAACTAGCATGGCTAGCTCTGCACTCTGATCTTCAGGCAAGCTTTATTTGTTTCAGCACAAACAAAATAATACTGCATAACCCTGAGCATAATCTACCTCTGACCCAATGATTGTGCCTTCTGCAAGGAGTTACCTCTAGATTGACCACTCCCAGCAACTGACAGAATGGATGCACTAAAGCTTTTGTCTTAATGAAACAAATGGGAAGGACCGGAGCCTCTTGTGGGATCAGCTGAAATTTTTTTTTGCAGCGATTTTGCTGTTCAGCTTCTCCTTCTCCCACCCTGGATTCCTGAACCATTAGAGAGACTGCAGTGTGCGTGTCCCAGTTAATCCCTTGGATACAAATCTTTTTCTCAGAGCCGGTTTGCAATCCGAATCAAGGAAATCCCATGTAGATTCAACAGGTGGATTTGTTTACTTTGTTTTCCTAGTACCCAGCAGGGCATCTGGCTCTAGAAGTCACTCAGTGAATTTATGTTTCCGGAAGTAGATGTCTGACCTTCAGATTTCAATTGGATGATTCTGTATTTGTGCTTCTGTTGGGCCTGAATTGGAGCTGGACAGTTCTTCATAGTTATTTCTCTTCCTTGCTCCTTTGAAGTGTATCTTCTCTGACAAGCATTGTCCAGGATGCGGAGGAGCCTATTAGAATCTGGATCAGTGAGAGGATATGACCTTTGTGGTCTGTAGAGGCCTGTAGAGGTCAGAAGAGGGCATTAGATCACGGAGAACTGGAGTACTGGATGGTTGTGAACCACCCCATCGCTTCTAGGAACTGAACTTGCATCCTTTGCAGCTAGTGCTCACAACTGCTGAGCGACCTCCCCAGCAAGTCAGTGTATCAAACTAAATACTTACATTTAACATAAAATTCCAGTGTGGCTCCCTTTCTGGTATAAACCGAAGTCTTCCTTCTCTGACTAACACATTGCTCTGCTGTGTTCCAACATCTATCTTCTGTAAAGACTATAACCCTCTTGAAGGCAAGCCCATGACCCACTATACATTAGATATAAATGGGGAATCGTTTGTACTCCATGATGAATTAGAACTTGCATCCAGCAAGAACTAAACTTGACAGCTGACATTCTGAGAGCTCGCCATGGAAATCTGGGATTTCCTTAGCTTAGCTTCCATCAGAAGGTTAATGGATTGAAGGGCTGATCCCCAATTGGTGGGCCCAACCATTGAGAGGTGATTGGCTCACCAAAGTTCTGACTTAATCAATGTATGAAATAACTGTGGCTCTATAATTTGAGGGCATAATTTGAGGTTTTGCACAACCTGTAGGATGTATTGGAAGAAGTACTTTTGTTAGTGTGTGTCTTGTTGCCCCCTTTGCTCCTCTGCTTCCTGACCACTGTAAAGCAAGCAGCTTCCTCATGTGCTCTCTACAGTGACATCCTGCCTTGCCTTGAGTCACAGCAATGGGTATGGACAATTCTCCACCAAGAGTTTGGAAACCATGAACCAACATAATTTTTCCTTCTTCCAGTTATTTTGTTCAGGTATTTTGTCACAGCGACATAAAGCTGGTGGACACACTAGCCTTGCAGAGTTGACAGAGTCCTGGCATACAGTAGGAACACCAGAGACCTTAAATCTTTAAGACCTGAAGTGGAGAGAATATGTTGGGAAATCTAATTGAGTGATTTTTGGGAAAGTTTCATTACAATTCTGTGCCCAGTTTTTGCATCATGAAGAGGAGAGGTCAAACTGCTATCACTGAGATTTAATCTGAACCTTAGAAAACAGAAAGTTGCCTTGAGGGCAATCATTTCAGATCACTTGTGGAGCTTCTCCTGCCCTCTCAAGGACGTTGTTATTAATCATCATGGTCAGTAAGGCAATTGAGAGGTGGGGGAGACTTTTAAAGAGGGCATTTGAATCTGTATTCCTAAATTTCCTCTTTTTTGCCTAATGGGTTTGAAGAATTCTAGCTTTCTTTGTTTTTTGAATATTGGAATATTAATTTAACCATTATTTTTCACCTATCTCTGTAGCCCTTTGAAATTCTGGGTAATTTGAGACATCGAATTCAGCTATGCTACAATATTTGAAAAGTTATTGCCACTCTTTATATGTTTCAAGCATCAGATGTATTTCCTTTTTAAGTCCTATTTTATTTTATGTGTGTTAATGTTTTGCCTACATGTATTCCTGTGCATTATGTGTCTATCTTCTGGCCAATGAGGTCACAAGAGGGCATGAGAATCTCTGGAACTGGAGTTATAGATGATTATGAGGCATCATGTGGGTGCTAGGAACCGAGTTCGCATCCTTTGCAAGAGCAACACAAGTTCTTAACCAATGAGCCATCTCTCTGGCAAATCAGTTTTTAAAAATATGAACACTTACTTTTAATATAAAATTTCAGTGTGGTTTCTGTTATGAGGTTGTTTTCTATTTCTAACCATTGCAATATTTTACTTGATGTCAACCTAAATGTTGATTGAATTTCTGCTTCATTCATAGATTTCTAATAGATGATTCAAAACAACTATCTCTCCATTCTGGATTGAGTAAAATTCTAAATAAACCTCACAATTAGCAAAATCCTCTTTTAAATATCATAAGCTAGATACTGGTTTTGGCAAAATTCACCTGATACTAATTATTCCTTCTCTACCAATGAGATAATATGATTGTAAGGACACTTTTTCCAGATTCCAAAACAGTGTATGGCAAACCTATTAGATTGCTAGTGTTTTTTACCCCAGGCCTGTAGATAGAAGTTTCTGTCCTACCCAGTCCCACAGTCATTCAGTACCAAATAAACACACAGGGGCTTATGTGAACTATAAACTGTTTGACCTATTGTTCAGGCTTATTACTAACTACCTCTTTCTGTTGTTGGAGGTTTCTGTCCCATCAAGTCCTGCAGTCATTCAGTCCTAAAAAATCACACAGAGGTCTGCATTAATTATAACTGATTGGCCCATTATCTCAGGATTCTTATTAACTTTTATAACTTATATATTATTATAATAATAAGCCCATTATTCTTATCTATGTTAGCCATGTGGCTTGGTACCTTATTTAGCAAGGCAGTCACATCTTGCTTCCTCTTTGTCTGGGTCATGACTCACATTAAATTAACTTAAATTAACCCACAATTCTTGTCTATTTAACCATGTGGCTTGGTACCTTTTCTCAGTAAGGCATTCTCATCTTGCTTCCCCTGCTTCTGGTCAATGACTATGTCTCTACTTTTTCTTCTTCCCAGAATTCTCCTAGTCTGGTCACCCCACCTATACTTTCTGCCTGGCTACTTGCCAATCATTGTTTTATTAAACCAATATGACTGACAAATCTTTACAGCATACAAGAGAGTCATTCTACAGCACAGGCCCTCATTTGACAGTCTGTAAATGGGATGAATGGAAGGAGTTTCAGAATGACACACAAAGTCTCTGCTGTTCTATGAACTTGTGATAAAGTTTAGAACAAATGAGAGCCAAGCAAAGCCTCAAGTGCACACAAACACATTGCATCTTTTCTCCTCAAGGTACTGCCTTGTGTGTAAACATTCACTGTGGAGTGTTGCTGGCTCTTCACTTCTCAGCAGCTGCCTGATCCTTGCTTTTGAAATTCCTTCTCCCATCTTATTTCAAAAATCTCCTTTAGGACATCAAAGATTTTAAAGCTTTTTTTCCCTCTTGTTTTTGTTTTATTTAATCATTAAATTGTATAAAGTTGTGCTTAGGTAGTATTCAAGCAGGAAGAAATTCTGCTGTTTTGTGAGTGGGCATAGTAAGAGCCCAAGTATACAGTGTTCTTTGGGGTGCACGATAAAAATTCAGACACAGTTACAGCTCAAGCAGTTGCATAGGTGTGGAATAGGGGAGCTATGGTGGAAAGAGTCCAAGTGCTCTTTCAGATGCCAATAGCCAGATGTGAATAAAACAGCATTAGTGGATTCATTCTACCATGTGCATCATGAGTGAGCAGTGAGCCCACAAAGATTCCTTGCTCTCAGGTGTGTGGTGCTTTGAGCTCTGGAAGATGCACACTGCTTTGGAGGCCTCATTAGCATCACAGTCTTGAGGGCCTGTCATAATGCCAAACGCAGCTCAGTGCTGCCGTGGGCTCCTCGGCACCTGCCATGCGTGGATCACTGATCACAGCCAAGCTTTCATTGCTTCTGAATGCCTACCTATCAGTTCAGCTTGGGAAGGGAAGTGATGTACACAGGAGCAAAGACAGTAAATAGTGTTTGCAGGAAGCGCTGGATCAAAAGTCCTGTCTTTTTCTTTGTCTTCACAGCACATGAATGACAAGGGCAGGCTTAGCGTGGGTTCCCTGAATCCCCACTTCCAGGAATGAGCTGGCTGCATGTGCTCCTGGGGATTAAAGGTGCTGGTCTGTGGATCCTGCTCTGTCAGTCTGTGCTGTCACTAATAACACCAATTACTGTCAATTTTAATGATGGTTCTTGAGACCTAAAGGAGACTAGTGTTCTGGATACTGAAATAGGAGTTTGGTTTTCTATTCAAATCTCAAGAAAAATAAACAATCTTTTCGGGTCTATCTATGTAGATGATGGGTGAGTGAGCCAGTCATTTGACAATCATCCATATCTATGCATGATTAATACTTTTATTTTTTTAGGAAGTGTTCTGGGCATATAGGCTTCTGTGGTATGAATTGCATATGGGATAAGGGTTTCCCCGAGTATTTTATTTTTCTGTTTTGGCACACATGATGGCACATATTCAAAGTACGCTCTCCAGGAGTGAAGCTTTATTTTGTATAGCTCTTTCCCCTTACATAGGTTGCTTGCATTTTTATCTTATCTGAACTGAGTCCTTACACAGATTGAAGTCAGTAGCGAAAAAGTTCAGGGTTTGTATGTGTAAATTGTGTTTCCTTAGGATGTGATTCTAAATCACTAAGTTGACTGATACACTCTTAGTACCATGCAGTCTTCTTGGTGAGAGGTGTTGGCCCTGGCTGCCCTCCTGTCTTGCTTGACTTTCTTTAATTATACTTCTATTGGGGAAGGAACTGAAGTGTTCAAGTGGCCAAAGCCAGGGACATTATCTGTATGCAGCACAAATTTCCTGTCAGTGCTTGGAGATAGTGACAATTAAAACTGAGCAGAGAAAAACACTTCACAAGCAAAGAGTTGACCCTGGGAAGGGGAACTATTTCAAGCTGTGACAGTGTTGGTACCCTTGTAAGTCTAACTGGTAGCTATGAAAAGACCTACAAACATACAAAAGAGCAACAATATCTTTTAGGAAAAGGGAAGCCACTGCTTTCTTACAGGTTTCCCTTTGTTTATAGAAGTGCTATGTAGTAGCAACCACATGTCTGTGCTTTCCTGTAGAAATAAAAAGGATGGTGTTTACAGTCTGTTTAAAGGCTGAGTCCATCCAGAGTTCAAAATGAGCCAGGACACATTTCTGTTTTGTCCTTCAATGTCCTCTATCCCTCTCTACACCATGGCGGAATCTAATAGGACCTGTTGGGCCATCTCAGGATCACACACTTCACATATCTCATTGTTTTCATCCTAAGATTGGCATGCTTCTGAGGGTTCAGTGAGGAGTGGAATTTGGGACGCAGGATACATTTTTATGACCAGAGCTAAGAAACTTTAATAAATAAAACATGTCAAAATTTCCTAAGACTCTAACAGTGAGATATTCATTAGTAATTTGAAACAGATAGCAAAGACTAAAGTGAGGAAATGTCAAAAAAATGACTGGATTATCTCAGAACTATTATAGCTTGTAGCATTCCAGTTCTGATTTGTGTAATACAGAGACCCATGTTATCTGCTGCTGCTGTAGATGTTTTTCTCATGGCTCCTACCTAAACGGTAAGGAGTTCTAGGTGGAGTTTAGGGCAGGAAGGAAATGAGAATGATGATACATGATGGCCTTGTATCCATTTTCTTCCTTGGTTCAGGGTCTAAAATTTGAGTTTTTGAAGGGCAGGACTATAGAACAAGCAGAGAGAACCATTTGGAGAGATTTGAAGAGATTCCGGGTATAGAAAGGGTTTTGTGGGGCACAGATAATGTAGACAGCGTGCCATATGTACAGGTGGGCTACTTTAGGGCAGAAAACTACCTGGGTGAACCATTACTGAGCCAAGAACAGCTTTCCTGGTGTGCTCTCTCAGCCATGAGTTTTCTACGCTGGCTGTTGAAAGCATGAACTATTACTTACTCTCCTTTCCCCTTCATCTGGGTGCTAGCTGCCCTGGCCTCCCGAGCATCTCAGTTCTGCTGTCTTTCCCTAGGTAGTCCACAGAGGTCCCTGTGGGCTCTTTTCCTTGCAGACTAGATACTCTTCCTGAGCATGTTTCCTTTCTCTGAGAGAGTGCAGTGTTATATGACCTCATGTCCAGCGTCTAGCAACCATTGCTTTCCCATATTTCCCACTGGTCTAGGCATGAGGATACATTTGGCCTCCTATTTCATCTTAGTCAGATGGAGAAGACCTTAGGTACCATTTCCTGTCCTATTGGTTTTGCTTATCCAGGTTATTGGGAAGAATGTTAAGGACACTGAGACTTCGCTTTGCTTCCAAGCCAGCAAGAAAGTCTTGCCACAGTTTAGTGTGCAGGCAGAAGACTCGAGAGTCTCATCTACTTGAATTTATTGTCATCACTTCCTCTTTTTTTGATGCTTATGGAGTTTTGCTTAGTGGTAGATATGAATGGCGTGTCCACAGTGGACCCATACCACAGTTGAGGAATCCAGAGCCCTAGGCTTATAAAAGAGGCAGCCAGCTAACTTGTCAAATTTTGTCCTGGAAGGACATATTGTAAAAGTACTTTGGTTGTTATATAAACCTGCCGCTTCCCCAGAGGGACACTCTATTTTTATCTTTCCAGGACTGCTTGACATGCAATCATTCTTGGAAAGATAGCTAGGACAAACATTGTCACAACGCTATGGAGGCTATTTCTGGGACACCGCCCTAGTAAGTGACCTTGCTGAGGACTTTCTGTATGATGGTTATTTTGGCCACATTTTGAAAATCAGATATTATGCGACACAAATACTCGTGCAGCATGACTTAAAAGTAAATAAACATCCGAGTCAGTCTGATAATGAGCATTATTAGCACGTACATTGATTATTTGGCATTCACTCAATTCCAAAAGATAGGATTCTATATAAACACTAGAAGGCACTCAAAATTTTCACTTTGTCAAAGCAAATTATGAAACAAGGTTGAGTGCTGCTTTTTTAAAGGACTATTCAGGATTTCAACATAAGCATGCATTTGCTGTGTAGATTCAAATGCAGTGCCTCATGGCTGAACTTTAAAAAGGTGTAATGGTATAATTTGGTACACCAAAGATGATTTCCAGTTTAAACTGTGCATGCCTCACCACTGATGTGGACATTTGCTGGGTTGGAACCCTTTCCTTGTCACTGAAGATGAGAAGGTTGCCAGGGCACAGTGAGCATCTTTTCTTTACAATGGAAACTGTGGGAGCTTTGATGAGCTTTTACCTGTAACGTGAAAGAAGAGAGTCTAACAGACTATAGATGTGCCATGGTTAGATTTGATAATAGAAATATATAGCTCCATTATTTTCAAAGCACTGTAGAAGACTAGGACCTTTGGGTAATGCTATCTTGACAATATCACATGCAAGCTTACAGAAGCCACTCAAAGGCTTATGTGGCTCACATAACAATTTAAAAAGCATTGTATTTTCCAAAGAGGCCTGATTTTTTAAAAATCAGGTTTCAAGATATGGTCACAATAAATAGAAATACATCATTCTTGTTGGGTGTTTATCTGGTAGCAGAAAGGGAAGGGCCTAACATCTATGAATGAAGTGAAAGGTAAGTTTGTGTCTATCTAGCATGTCATGACCCTGAAGCTGTGGCTGTCTTGGAAAAGTGTGTAATTTTGTAACAACTCAGGTCTCTCACTTGGATAAAGAGGTACAAGGAGATGTTTTGAATAGTTAATGCCTCTGTAAAATTTGGTGTGTATGGGTATGTTGTTGCTGTTTTTGTTCGTTTATTTGTTTTGTTTTGTGTGTATGCGTGAGTGAGACTCAGTAATTTTGATCAAATTCTTGAGGATCACTCAAGATTAAGAGCAGTGCTTCAAAGTTTACTAGATTAAGGAAAGAACACCCCCAAGACTTTTAGCGGGGTATTTATTCAGACTTCCACAGTTATTCTGAAAAGAAAATGTTCATCCAGATATAGGGACAGAAGCAGTGAAATGACTCTGTAGGTAGAGCTGCTTGCCGCGAAACCCAAGAACCTGAGTTTAATTCCTGGGACTAAAGGTGTAAGGAGAGAATTGACTTCTGCAAGTTATCCTCTGGCCTCTGTGTACACATTGTACATGTGTGCTTCACCCGCAAAACAAACAAACAAACCAACCAACAAATGTTAAAATAGTAAGATTAGTAACTGAGTTGGTAGATGGAGTAATGGGTCAAAGGTAAAAATGGGATTGAAAGAAAAAGGGGTAAGAGAGATGAAAAGAACTGTATATTTTGAGAACGTAAAATGTTGCTTGCACATTTTCAAAGCAAAGCAATTTTTTTCTGATGGCTAATATGTAGGCCAGTCTGGAATTTCCTCTTTAGAAGTAGCCAACAAGGGTCAAGAAAAGCACTTTTTTTAGGTGCCAAAAACTTTTCTAGAAAACTTTGAGAACCTAGCTGAGAAGTACAAATGACAGGCTTTCTCTTCACATGGAGCCACTATCAGCACGTGGAGCACTTATTGGCCACCCCAAACAAAATTCTAAGGGAAGAATGCATGGTTACCTCAGTGTTTCCCTGTGAAATGCTCTCTGATCTTCACCAAACTCTGAACTTGAATTAACTTTGACTTTATGCCTATCTCGTGATGAGGATCCCTTCATTACAAACTGTGTTAGCTTAGATGTGTTGAGCTATCTATCATTCCCCACATTGTATATTAAATGAAAACCTGTATTTAAGAACACATGCTTCTATTATTGACTGTTACACAAAACAATTTTATATTAATTAGGAAAATGTCAAAGAATAGTTAGAGGCTATATAATGATTAATTGGTGTATAAAAATTTTATTCTTGAACATTTAGGAACCTCTATTGACCCAATTGTACCCAAGAATTCAATTTGAGACTATCATTATCTTTTTCAGTCAGTTTTAAAACATTATTGCTAAAACCAAAGTAAAGACATTGTAAGACTGTATGGAATTCTATTTTTAATTATTAATTATGTGGTTTATACACTAGCAAATATTTTCTAATGTTGTACCTCAAAATATAGGATTATTTTTCCTTTTTTATTGTAATCCATGTTTACATATATGTTTATACGTATTTATATATTTATATTTTATATTTATATTTTATCTCAAATGTGCCTTTCCCAACTCCATATTCTATTTTTTATTTTATAAATAACCTACTGAGTCCAATTAGTGCTGTCCATATGTGCATAGGTGTGGTGCTCTCCTGGAGCACAGTCAACATACCATGGGCCACATCCTTTTAGGGACTTGTGTGCTCTTCCCCAGCCATGCTAGAATGGTAGCTGGTTTGATTTTTGTGCAGTTTACGTACAGACAGCCAAAGATTCCCTGAGTTCCTGTGTGCAATGTCCCTCTCCCATGTAGAAGGCTCTGCTCTGGAGCAGCCCTCTTCATCCTCTGGCTTTTATATGTTTCTCTCCATAATGGGCTGCTCTGGTTTGATGCTGGGTATAGAGTTGCATTCAGCTGCTGCTCCAAGGCTTTCTCCTTCTGCATGGATACCCTGGAAAACAGCAGCCAAAACGATCTCGTTTGATGGCATTTTTGCTGCACTCTATATGGCTTAAGTAATTGGGCTCACGAGGGAATGAAGAGATCACAACCTTATGTACAGAAGAGCTGCAATTTGGTGGGGCATGTGTGCTGATGGAGAGGCACTAGCCACAGCAGAAACTGTAAGACACAGCGTGTTTATTTTTCTCACTGCTGTGAATACACACCAGAGAAGAAGCAACTTGAAGGAGGAAGCAGCTTACAGATTCTCAGGGCAGGGAAGGAAATGCAGGAGCAGGGGCAGGCAGGAGGCTGGTCGCATTGCATTTACAGTCAGGAAGCGCTTAACTCACTTTCTTCTTGTTATTCAGACCACTCCCCCAAGCATGGAATAACACCATCCCTGTGGGTCCTTCTATATCTATTAACCTAATCTAGAAACTCAATCACAGACATGCCCAGAAGTTTGTTTCCATGTTGACTCTAAATCCCATCAAGCTGACAGTCAAGATGAACTGTCACTTTATTTTTACCCCAGGTAATCCCCAAACCAAGAGGCGATAGAGAATAATTGTAGTAAAATACAATAAATAAGGATCCATAGAAAACCTGAAAGAGTAAGAAGAGTGGCTAAAAATGAGTTACTGCTTTGCTATTTTGTTCTTTATTCTAAGAGCTCAATAGCTAAATTTGGAAATCAAGGTGTTCAGCTCAGGTGCTATTAAAGTGGTATTTGACCTATGCCCTTTAGATGGTCTGTTTTAATTTTCTCCCTATGTATCATATTTTGCATTCTGTGGTATTATTTAACTTACTATAAGAGTTATTTGAAACAAATAGGACAGAATGTCAATTAATAAAAAAAAGCACGAGTCCAGTCTCAGAGGAGCTATCTGTATAATTTTGAATTGCTTATTTTAATGCTCACAGTGATGAACTGCAGACTGATTTATGAGCATCTCAACTACACAGATGAATCAGCAGCTTTGCAATACAGGGTCATAATTTTATTGACATTTTACATCTAAAAAACTCAGTTTTAGAAAAGGTTTTTAAAAATAATCATCAACTATCCTTCTTGATGAAATGGGGTAGAACTTGCAAAAGTAAATAATTGAGGAATCAGTTAAAAATGGCTCAGTCCTACTGATCCAAATGGTCTGAGCTTGCTATCAAGGTTTTCTGCTGAATTTTTTCCCATTAACTGTCATCAAAAAAGAAGAGAAATATGGTTCCTATAAATTATTTTTCAGAGCAATTGCTGTAGAAAAATGGCAGCCGTCACTTTATCAAATTACTTTGTATTTATAGGACTGCTCTCTTTGCTGCCACTGTGTTGTAAATTAGGTGACAAGGTTTAAGAAGGGGAGTTGTTACTTCATTTCTAATCTCTACTTCCATCACCGACAAACTAAGTTTTTCTCTTAAGTAAACCCCACAACATCTCATTGTTCCTTTTCAGACCTGGTTGCTGCCCTTGCTTGATGCTGATGCATCCATGAGATAAGGATCAGGCTAAAGGAAATCTTTTATTTCAGTAGTTCATGGTATGATGAGCTGGGCAAGATTGTGCTAAGAATTTGAAGAATAGTTAATTAAGCACTGGGTGCCTACGTCTCTTGATAGTTTAACTTTTAACTGAATTTACTTCAATGACTGAAAATCAAACACTCCATCTCGATAGTCCTTTATAAATATTATTTGGCTGTGAGTAGATGTGTCAGTTTAGAAGAAAAAAGGAAATCCTAACACTTGTTCAGTGTTTAGGATGTATTAGGTACTTTATCTCCTTCAACATCCACAATTCTATAGCATACAGACATCCAGCAGCTATCTCGGCACATTCCTATTATAGATGACCAAATTTTTCTAAGACAATATCATATAGTTACAAAAAAACTTCTCAAGGCTTTAAGGCTTCTCAAGACTCAAGCCTTCTCAAATGCTAAAGCTGTGATATGGTACAAACTGTCTTAGTCACTTTGTAATGCTGTATCTAAATATTATCCACTGGGAGGCTTAAGCAGTTGGAACTTGTTTCTTAGGTTTCTGGAGGTTGCAGAATGCCAGTGAAGTCAGGGTTTGGTGAGGCCCAATTTCTGAGTTTCAAGCAGTTGTCTTATTGTGGTGTCATCACACGGTGCTAAAGAGCCAGGGCACTCTCTGAGGTCTCTGCTCATTCATATTTATAGAGACTCTGGACCATTGCCGTCAACAAGGACTCACCCTTATGACCTAATACTTACCAAAGACCCATCCTCTACTGCTACCAAATTGAGGGGTAGGACTTTGACATGTGAATGAAAATGCAACACAAAGATTCTCTCATTGTTTCATTCAATATCATCTCCACACATTTTGCATAACAGGAACAATAGGAAAGATGAGGATAATTATGACTTTGAGTTTAGAGAATATTGAGCATATTAAGCAGTTTTGATGATTGAGGTGAATGATAGTATATGGAAATAGTTTTAGGTATCCAGCTCCTTTTCAGTCACAGAAAACCAACCCTTTATGGGGAAATAAACAACACTGTGGTAACATGTGAGATTCTCGTAAAACAGTACTTTATTTTAATCTTTCTAGGTCTGACTTGTTTTCATTCTGTAATGGTGAAGAATTGCTTGTTCACTTTGGTGACTTTAAACAAAAGGGGAAAATGCTCCAGAAAACACATCTTCACTGAAGATAGTGTTATGACCAGAGGTTGTGGAAACGCTAGTTTCTGCCTCTCATCACCCTCTTCTTTATTTGGGACATGTGGTGTTGTTTTCTCAAGTTTCTGAGTATCATTATCCATCCCAGTATCCCAGCTATTGAAAGGATAGTTGTCACTATCATGGTCCTGTGTATCCAGTCTTTGCCTATAGATCCATGTGGTACCTTGGGGTGATCAAGCTGGTATAATGTTTATTTTGCCTAGGGTTTGAAATTGAATTTATTTAAAAACCAAGGTGTATCACTATGATGAAGAGAATCAGTTTCCTGTTTGATACTACCTCAGATTACTGAATAGATAGCCTCATTTTATTAGGCTTGGGAAGTTTGGTTTTCTGGCTGGCAAATGATGTTCTTTCTAATATATTGTGCCTATGTTCTAATATATATATATATATATATATTGTGCCTATGTTCATAGTATATTCTTGTTAGCATGAGTGTGTGCTCATGTGTGTTTACGTGCTTGTGATGGTCTGAGGTTGATGTCAGAGGCTTTCCACAGTCATTCTCCATTTCTCTCTTTTGCGACAGAGTCTCTCATTGGATGTGAAGCTCATAGATTTGAGTAGCTGGTAGGCCAATGAGTGTCATGGACCTGCTTGTCTCGGCTCTCTAGTGCTAATATAGACAGGTGCCACCATACCTGGCCTTTAAATGTGGATTTGGGGACATTCAAAAACTCAGCTCTTGTGCTAGCAGGCATTTTACTGACTGAGCCAAGTTCTTGCTCTCTTTCTTCTTTCTTTTAAGCCAGGGTCTTGCTATGAATCATAACTCCGATGTTGGGGCTATCATCATGGTAATTCATGAAGTGTTCTATTTTAGATTTCAGTGTGATTAAATTTTTACAAATCTGAAATTTCTTTAGTTAAGCTTTTGTAGACAAATGTTTACATTTGTGTTCAGATCTATAATGCCTTTTAATCTGATGTGGGATGTCCTTCTGTATATTTGTTGCTTTTATTGGTTGACGAATAAAGCTGCTTTGATCTATGGCAGGGCAGAATATAGCCAGGCTGTAATATATACATATATATGTATGTATATACACATACATATACATACACACATACACACACATATACATAAACACACACAGACACACACATACACACACACACACACATATATATATATATAGAGAGAGAGAGAGAGTAGGCAGAGTCAAAAAGATGCCATGTAGCTTCCAAAGGAGATAGATGCCAGGCCCTTACCAGTAAACCAAAGCCTCATGCTGATACACAGATTAGTAGAAATGGGTTAATTTAAGATGTGTTAGTTAACAAGAATTCTGAGCTAATAGGCCAAGCAGTGTTGTAATTAATATAGTTTCTGTGTGATTATTTGGGTCTGGGCAGCCAGGAAATGAGCAACCAGTCTCCATTTACATTAATCTAGAGTATGGTAGGTTATATCACCTAAAGATATCCTGTCAATTGCATTCCTACAAAATGTAACCATAGGAAACCCATGTGTCAACATCAGAGAACCCCGTGCAGAGAACCAGATGTAACCATAGAAGTTTCACAGCGTCTTTAATCATTTATCTGTATTTTCCAAGCAACACAAAATAGAATCGATCCATAAGCATACTTTCCAGTCACCTTTCATGTCCTATAGCCTTATATATTTCCCATTAAAATACTTAATTAATATTAATTAAATATCTCTTCCTGACCAACTCAAGATCTTATCCTTTTAACATCACAAGGTTTTTAAGTCCAGTCTGGAAATTGGTTGTGATTGAAAACATGGGAGAAACAGAGAAACCAGGTCTCCTTCAGGAGTCAGGATGACTAGTAAAGGTTGTTTCAGAGTCAGATTGCAACTGAAGATGTCAAGGGAGATCCAAAGAGATGCAAGAATTGAGGTGTGGTCTTCAAGAGTGGCTTTGTGAGCACAGAGGAAATATGAGATTGAAGGCCCTTTAGCAGCTAGTGTGCAAAGCTTGAAATTATGTTTTCTTTAACTCCTTCTGAGGAATAAGCCCAGCTCCTACAAGCAACAGAGTATGAAGAAGCATTAAGGAGGGTGTTGGGGAGGTCATTGCCTCCTCTTTGTTCAAATTTTATTCATGTGTTAGGAGAAAGTTTTAAAGAGAAATAAAAAGTTATAGCTAGCTGGTGTTTGAGCTTGGATTTCTGAAAGATTCATGAAGGCGTTGTACAAAACACAATACACATAGTCACCTTATACTTGTAGCTTGTTCCAAGGAGAAAATTGAGGTAATGTTACCTTGGAGCATGTAGGTTGTGAGCCACCACATTGGTATGAGGAGGACTTCAATGTCTCAGGCTGGAAATGCTAGCTGAAACTTCATAATGGTTCTGGACTGCATGCACTAAGGCAGGGAAGTGAAGCTGTTTGGCAAGAGATGCCTCCAAAAAAAGGAAAATACTTAGTGTTTTCCCATTGGTTGGTGGCAACCAGGGTGCCTTATACTCAGGCAAATAAAAATCACAAAGGCTATTGGCTTTGTCAGAGTTTCTGTTGCTGTGAAGAGATACTATGACCACAGCAACTCTTAAAAAGGAAAACTTTTAACTGGGGCTACTTTACGGTTTTAGAGATTTAGTGCATTGTTGTTATGGGTAGGGGAGCACGGCAACATGCAGGAAGACATGGTGCTGGAGAGGGAGCTGAAGGGTCTACATCTGGATTGGCGGGCAGCAGGAGGAGAGAGACTGTGCCTGGCTTGAGCATTTGAAACCCCAAAGCCTACCTCCAGTGTCATAACACACTTCCTCCAACAAGGCCACACCTACTCCAACGATACAACACCTCATAATTGAACTCCCTAAGCTTTCAAGTATATGAACCTATGGAGGGCATTCTTATTCATCTTACCAAATTCCATTCCCTGGCCCCCACATATCATAAAGAAGAAGTGCTTTCAGTCCAACGTTGTAAGTCCCCATGCATAGTCTAATACCGTCTTAAGAATGTCTTAAAAAAACAAAGTTCAAACTCTCTTTGGAGACTCATGGTAATCTCTTAGATGTAATCCCTTGTAAAATCAAAATAAAAAAGCAAATCAAATGCTCTCAACATACACTGGCATATACATTTGGATATATGTTTGAGAGGGGAAGAGAAGGAGTATAGGGAGGAAATATAGAGCAAAGCAACACAAAAACCAGCTGGGCAAACTTGCAACTCTGTGTCTGTGGTCAAATCAGATCTCCAGTCCTTTCAGTTTTCTTGACTGAAACGCACTTCTTTCTCTTGGCCTGGTTCTACCTCCCTGTTAACAACTTTCCTTGGCAGGTATCCCACGACTCCGACTCTCGCATCTCCAACATCTTGTTATCTCCAAAGCAACCCAGGCGGCACCTTCACATAATGGCCTCTCTGGTCCTACTTAGAGGGACACCCTGACACGTGCTTGGCCTCAGCAGCTTTCCTTAGTCACAAAGGGGGTTTCCGCAATCCCTTTCTTGTATCCTTGACTCTAAAGCTAGAACCACACGACCAAGCTCCCAAGTTGGCGGCTTGTTGTAGCTAGAACATGGCTTCCCGCCTTCAAACACATTTTTAGCAGCTTTCTGTTTTTGATGGTTTCCTTCATGATTGACTATCCTATAACTCACTCTGTAGGCTAGACTGGTCTTGAATTTAGTGAGCCACCTGTTCCTGCCTGCTGAGTGCTGGGATTAATGACATGTAACACCACACCGAACCCTAAACGTTTCTTAATTCCTTTTCACAAACTGGAAGCTTATGTGGGTGGGGTCTTGCTCTGAGATTACCAATTCCTTCATTCCATTTAGAATCAGTCTTTTCTTTAAACTTTTTTTTTTCCTTGAGCACTGGATTTAGCTCCATTTTACTTCCTGGTGCCTCGTTTCTCCTGAAAACTGTACATTTCAATTTTTCCTTGCTCAATGTGCTTGTTTCCATTATAGATCTGCATATGACTGGCCACTAATAACCATTTGACACAGTCAATACTAATCTGTTTTGAAAAATCTCCTCTGCCAAATGACATTAATCCAAAACTCTCCAATTTGTCCTCAGACAGACTTTTCAGATAAAGGCGAAAAACAGTCACATTCTTTGCCAAAATATCGAGAATCTCTAGGCCACTTACTAATATTCTACTTGAGCAAGCCCATCATAATCTATATTGTCCTCAGCACCACTGTCTTTCCTACCCTTACTCATAAGGCCAGTTAAGTCCCACTGAAAGTACTCAAATTTCCTAATCCAAAGTCCCAATGTCCACATTCCACCAAAATGAAGCAGGCATTTAGTGATCAGGCATTTCACAGCAATTCCTCACTCCTGTTGCTAACTTCTAAGTTAGAGATTTTATTGCTAGGAGGAGATATCATAACCATGGCAACTCTTACAAAGGAAAACCTTGTTCTGGGTTGGCTTCCAATTCAGAGGTTTAGTTCGTTATCATCATAGAGGGAAGCAAGGTGACCTGAAGACACACACAGTGCTGGAGAGGTAGCTGAAAAATTAGCAGGAAGCAGGGAAAGAGAGAGGAAATGAACCTAACTTGAACATTTGAAACCCCAAAGCCTACCCCAGTGAGATACTTCCTCTAACAAGGTCACACCTACCTCAACAAGGCCTCACTTCCTAATGCTCCTCGAGACTAAGCATTCAAATATATGAGCCTATGGGGGCTCTTCATATTTAAATCACCACAAGGATACAGGTAGATTATTTTAAGGAAAAGAAATGGGCCAAGTAGAGATGCTGGGGGATGTGTCTGAGAATCGGTGCTATCTTAGTTCATATCTTAATCTGCCTTCCATCAAGTTTTTTCTCCATACCACTCTAGTGAAATCTTATAGAATTTGAATTCTACCTACAAAGTGGATATGCAGTAAAATGGCTAGCAGTAAAGGAGTAAGACAAATCTCAGGTAGGTCTGAATACTATTTAGAGAAACGGGATGACTCATTCCTCCATTATATGAAAATTTAATAACCTTCATGTATTACATTGACGTTGGTCTAAGTGCTAGACATGCAGAAAACAATGCAGGACAAAACCTCCTTCTCTTGGAGCACATTCTTATTTTTATTCGAGGAAAGAAGCAGCATCTAAGCAAGAGTTGTCCAATGCAAGGTTAGATAGTGATTGAAAAGAAAACCAGCAGGAAAAGGGGAAGGGGAAGGTAGATAGAGTGCAGGTCACAGGGCCTTCTGGGGTGATTGATGACAGTCAAGTGGAATTCTGTTTGGAATAATGAATTAACTCATGCAAAGCTGTGAGAAAATTTTATTGTAGATGTTGGAATCTGTAGGTGAAAATAATATTCTAGCACGAACAGGGAGGCCAGTAGGTAGCATGTAAGGGTGAGACTGGCCGGGGCTGCATCCCATCCCAAAGCTTTTCAGACAGGGTAAAGAGAAATCATTCTAAATATAACTCAAAGCTCTTAGAAGATTCAGAGCAGAGGTGTGAGGTACTCAATTTTTTTAAATGAGAACATGTGATTTTGTTCATTTTGTCAGCTTTAGTGACATAAAGGATGACTTTCGCTTGGGTGGTAAGGGAAGCTGTATCAAGTAGATTCGAGTTGCACATCACAGGTGAGAGCTGAAGGGCAAGAGCTGCTTATGTATGGTCTCAGAAAAGCCACTGTGTTGCAGCTGTAGTGGCATTAGCAAGGGTTTAGGTCTGAAGGTGAGGTAAGCATGCCCGTATGATAGAGCTGAAGTCCAGGGTACAAATGCAGGGCTGAATACAGGAGGCTGAAAAATGGAGACCTGTGAGGAAGTTAGGATTTTTTTTTGAAGTTAGGATTTTATACTAAAGGCACAGAATATGTTTGAAAGACTTCAGGTAGTGGGGTATCAGAACAGCTCTACAAGTTAAATGCTTAAGGATGGGGAAAGGAGATACATTAGGAGGATATAGCTGTGTAGATAGAGGGATGCCAACTTAGAGTCTAGTAAGATTTCTAACACCTCTAGGATTAATTTTGTATTAGTTCAGGGCAGTGACTATTGAATAGACAATTCTTTCTTTATTAGATCATCTTGAAAATTCACCAATTTGTTTTAGCCTTTCCCCCCCCNCTGGCCACACAGAAGAAATTCAGTTATTCTATATTGTTTATCATTGTCAAAAGATGTCTCGTGGGAGTCTTCTTTTCTGAACAAATATCCCAGATTTCTCAACTAATGTGAGTTGAGTGACATTGTTGTGCCCCACTCAACATTCTGCTAATTTCCAGCCTAGGTTTCCTTAACTCAATGTCTTTCTCATGCCATTCTATCCTGCTTTTGCCAGTGTAATCATGGGATCACTTATTTATTTCCTTTCTGCAAATATCTTTTACAGTTCATCTTGCTATTTCCCCAAAGCATTTTTAGTAGGTTTACAACATCATTATATTTACAGCCAACTCAAATCCTCAATTTCTTTCCAGGTACATCACTGTTAAATACCTTTGCATGTTTAATTGACAAATTACAAGGATTAAGTTTGATCTGTTGTCCTATTCACCTGGATTCTGGTTTGGTACCCAATATATTTATTCTCCCTTCCAGGTTCATGATGTCTACAGTCGTGTGCATGCCATAAATCCTAGAGTAGCCTTATTGGTTCCCTTCATTTGAAACTCATACCCTCTTTCCGTAGATTCTTTCCTTGGTAAGAAACCTCAGCAACATGAACTCTACGAGAAGCTTCTAGCCTTTCTGCCACCTCTACATTATCCTCCCTGCAGAAAAGAATATATACTTTGTGGTGCATATTCATAGTTCTGTGTAATTAGATGCACAGACTTCTGATATTGCTTTCACTAGCTAAAATACATTCTCATTGGATAAGGTCCTTAATAATAGACTTCTAAAAGGGGAAATAATCGCAGATTCTTAATTTCTCTTCATGTTTTAGTTGGGTCTTTCTTTCTTCTCAGATCTAGGAGTTGAATACATTCATACAATAGCTTTTTAATGGAGTATCTGTTACATGTTAAGAAATGTTCTCACCATTGGTCATATGTAAACAAGGACTTCCATCTTTATGGAATTTATATTCTAGTAGTTGGGAGACATGATAAGCAGACAAACGGTGTATATCAGAGGATAAGAAATACAAAGGAGAAATGCAAGGAGGAAATGGGACTCTGAATACTCACTATTCTATAAGGGTGGCCAGGGAAGGTGGTTCTGCAAGCTGATGTTTATATGGATCCAAGATGGATACAAGCTACAATGGCGTCAGGGCAAAGAGTTTTCTGGGTAGAAGTGATAACGTGCAAAAGGCCTGGGCTTGAGGTGTTTAAGCCTTTTAAGGTGTTTAAGGCTGAGTTTAAGGCTCTTTATCTGGATTCGAGCAAAGAAAGCAAAGGGGAATAGAGAAAGAGATGATTCCAGATAACAGAGAGGAGAGGAAGGCATGGGTCTGTGAGGCTTAAATTTTCAGACAGAAGCCTTCTTCAGGAGACTATTGAAAACATGAGTCTGGATTCCAGAGTTTGTAATTTGGTAATTGTGAGAAGATGCCTGAGGATTTGCCTATGTGTATCCCACAAACTTTCAAATGACTTTGATACTGTCATTATGGGCCCTAAATCAGAGGTAAGGCACAGCTTCTACCAACGGGTATGAGAAGCAGTGGATGAGAGAGGGTGAAGCAGAGACATTGTAAAAAGCATGATTGCACACAGTGGGTAGCAAAAAGATGTAGGCGACTTAGGAGGAAGTCAAATGTCCAAATAGGAGCTTTTGTATTTGATGCGATAAAATTGTGTCCAGGGCAGAGACAATAGAAGTGGAGAAAAAAGGTAGTGAGTAATTTGGGGAGGAAAACTCATTTAAAAGAAAAAAAAAGCTGAGGTAAATATAAATGAGCAATAGCAAGAAGAAAATCTCTGTTATGCTGTCTCACCTGACTGATCCATGTTCATCCTCTGCTTTGTTTGGAGCCCATTTTGCATTCACTAATATAAACGGGACATATTGTAGCCATTGCACTCCAGTGATCAGTTTCAAGTGTGTTCTTTTTAAGTTCTAGACATGAGGTTTGGAATTTCATTTTGTCTCACCTTTGTTATTTGGACCTATTCTATCTATTGTAATAATGTTATGAGACCATCCATTGCTGTCAACTTCAAATTCCGTTAAATAACTTGTAGTAGAACACAGCTCCAGGGGGCTGGCTGTACTTTGTGTCTTTCATTTTCTAGGAATGTCATTATGATTATTGATTTTTGCTAAACATGTTTGTAGGAGACGCTCTACATTTATAGAAGAGATAAGGGCCCCTCCTTTGCCAAGCTTAGCTCACTGTCTATGGTTCTTAATGCATTTACTCATGGGTGGTCATTTCCATAGGGCACAGTGATCTCAGCCTCTCTGTGCTAGCTACAGTTCCGGTGAGATCAAGTCAACCTGTCCTGTGCCACAACCATCCATACTTTGAACCCATTGTTCAAAGCCATAATCATCTCTAAACAGCCATGCAGGATGGCCATTGCACTTCTTAGCTCAGCCAACTGAAACCCTTAGTGCGTGTTCTCATCAGAGATTGTTAAAGCTGAGGGAACATCATAAATTGTCTTCTCTGTTCTCTCATCTTACAGAAGTGGAAAGGGAGGCTGAGAGTGGCTAAGATGAAAAAATTTTTTCTCTTATTTATTTTTACCATTATCAGAGACAGGAGGTGTGCATTTAAAATGCTATTATCTAGGGCTGAAGAGCAGACACTAATAAGACATCTTGACAAAATGTCATAGCCATCATTCTGGGGTCAAAGCCACGGTGCTAAAAGCTGTTGTGAAATTACCATGGAAACAGCAGTCCAGAGGAGGCACCTAGGAGATGTGGCTCCAAAACACCCTGTACAAAGTGGTACCTTGTTTCTTCTTTGAGATCAAGTATTTTTTTGAGCCCTACCAAATTCTTTTTAAAGGACTGTTTCATTAATAACAGCTAATACAACTCCAGAGGATAAAAATAAGATTAGGGTTCAGTAACGCACAAGGAAACATAGTGTGGAATGACGCATTTCCCCAGCGGGATATTACCTCAAGCACATACCATGTCTTAAGGCATTTCATATCTGTCCTCCATTTAGCCATCAGCCCAGCACTGATTTCATTTTCTCAAATATGTCTAAGCTGTGAGAGATGACTGCCTAAAAGGCAATCTGGGGAATGTTCCTAGAATAAGGTGAAAATTGGCTCTGGGAGACAAAACAATAGAAATTCCCTACAGAGGGGGTACAGAGAGTGGAGCATCCTCTGAAGATTCTGTTAATATAGAACTGAAGCTTATCCACAGGCCAGATTTGCTTTATAATAAAGGTATTTGCGAAGGAAAGTAGGAACGAATTCTATCTGCATTCCCTTCCCCATGAATACAAGGCTGGATTCCTTTCCCTTCACTTCTTAAAACTCACATTTCATGGACAAGGTGTGCTGGGATTTGGACCAGTGCCCATGGAAGGTTTATGTACTGGACTTGACTGTGATGCTACTGGCAGGTGATGGAGCCTAAGAGGTAGATCCTGTTGGGAGACTAGGTCACAGGAGGTGCCTTGGGAAGGGATGCTGAGACTCCCAACCTCTTCTCTCCCTTTATTTTCTGACTTTCACAAAGTGGGAAGCTTCTTCTCCCATTTGCGTTTATTTCCTCTACCTGAGACCAAAAGCAACAGGCAGTTGACTCTCCTCTGAAACATTCAAAATAGTGAGCCCAAATAAAACTTTCTTTGTAAAAAAATATTTATTTATCTATTATTTATTTATTTATTTATT
>LOJH01016918.1:6243-19697 GCA_001685095.1 Ellobius talpinus
ACACACCACACACCACATATACACACCACACACACCACACACACCACACACACACCATACACATGCACCCCACACATGCACTCCACATACACCATACACACCACACACACACTACACACACACATCACACACCACATATATACACACACATGCATGCGTTCCCCCCACACACACAAGCGTTTTTTGAAACGCTCACTAGAAAGGACACAGAGCCATGTGGTAACCAATCCTACTGTGCTGTCTTCAGGGATTAGAACTAGCTTCCTGTTTATCCACAGTGAGGACCCCAGAACATCTCACTGGTGACAAGAAAGGCTCTGTCTCACCCAGGTCCCTCACTGGCATGGAGGGGACCTGACCTGAATCTGTATCCTCAACAGCCTGTAGGCATTTGTGTGTCACCCCACTGTCCCTGGGTACCAGGGCCAGGCCACCACGCCTTTGTCACCAATCACAGAAGCAGCAGCCTCTCTCTCATCTGGCTCACTTGCCACCTCACACTGCTGAGGCTGAAACTAAGTCACTTTGCAAAGATAGAGGACCTGGAGAGTCACAGGATACTTGCGGACCACAGGACCTTCAGAAAAGGCAATTTCTGCAGCTCACAGCAGGGATAAAAGCCGTGGTGGCTTCCTATTCTTTTTCTTTGGAAGCTGATGAAAACATGAGCTCATCTGGTGGTGGGAAACAGAAAGAAATAGGCTCACAGCAGGGGCGTGCCTGGCAGACACTCTGGAACGTGTTAGGGGCCTATGCTGTCTATGCCACAAGGACCATCCTCTGCCCCTCCCCACAGTAGATCTTCTATGCTGCTCTTGGCCCTTGCTCTGGTGATCTCAGGAACCCTGGCTCTAGGGCAATAAGAGGAGGGCAGCATCCCCAGCTTGAGTCAGAGGGCTTGGCTCTCAGGATTGTTATGAAGGAAACAAGGCCACAGCTATGGGTGTGAAGGATGCAGTGCTGGGGTGGCCCAGTCACATGACCTTGAACTCAGGGGTCTGTGGGATGGGCAGTTCTTGTCATTTGGGGCAGTTCCTTTGCAGTGGACCTTTTGGGGAGAATAGCTAGCCTGAAGTCTGAGTGACTTCACCCTCTGTGACTTCGACCTCTGTTCCTTATCTACAAAGCCCCAGACAGTAACACAATGATGCCCTGGTGATATCCATACTTCCCAAGGACCTTCCTGAGTGACATCCAGCATGGCCCGGTACTTAGCATAGAATCATTTGTTACTGAGCAAACACATTAAATTCCCCAGCATTCCACGCTCAATGCCTGCGGGCTCACGTGTAGAGCAGACAGTAGTCACCAAGTCAGGGCTTAGAGCCAGAAAGATCTGGGTTTGAGTGCTAGGATCAGGTACAGCCTGAGACAGTTCCTGCCCCTGCCTACGGCAGCATGCTAACCTCAGCCCTGGATGGGCACAAAGACACGGTCACTTCTGAGATCAGGTGGCAACACTGTAAGCATGTGCATGTGTGTTAATCTCTGTTTAGACACCTAGACAGTAATGGTTAGAATTCACCCACAGCCAACTGGGATGTGGGGGCTCAAGGGTTCCATATCTGAGGATTCAGTCAACCCCAGATCCAAAATAGTAAAAAATATATTGCAGAAAATGCCAAAAAATCAGAAATTTGACCCCACGCAAATGATGTGCTGTGTGGGCACTTCCTGCTGCCACCTGCCACTGGCTCAGCCCCTCAGTCTCTTCAGCTCCCAGTGTGTTCACTGTGGTGGTTGCATCTGTACTGAAGAGCAACAGGAGGCACTTTGCCCTTAGAGGTCATTCCCTGTTCCTTAAATCTAGAGCATCTCCATTACAGTGTTCTGTGCATCCCCTCGGGAGGATCTGTGTGTAGATGACATGCTTGCACATCTGCAGCCTAGAGGGGATCTCAAAGCAGTTCAGCATGAGGATGCTGCAGGCGTTGTATCTGTTAACTGAGCATCTACTAAATCCCAAGACCCTGCAGGACGCCCAGCATGCAGAGCTGATCACCTGCTCCTCAGATGGTCATTGTCCTGAAGGAGAGGGAGGTTAAAGCCAGCTAGACAACAGGAAAATGCTGCTGGTGACTTCAGAGGGTAGTGCCTGATCAAGGCCACCTCCCAGAATGAGGGCAGAAAATGGGGCCCTGAGAGTCACCCATAAGCATTCTCTCCCACACAGAAAGAACTTAAACCACCTAAGCCACAGCCAAAGCCAGGGGCTCCTGCTCCCAGTACACAGCTGCTGGAGAATGGGGCTGTTTCCTAGCCCAACTTCACACCTGGGTGGGATGCTGTCTTTCTCCCTCTTTGGGGGAGACAACAGACTCCCCCAAGGGCCCCAAACAAAGCCCAAAGCCAGCAGCCCTGGGCTCCCAGCCCTAAGTTCATGAGATTGTGAGCACTAAGAACAAACTGAAGGGAAATGGACAAATTAACCCTGTCATTTGTTTAGGAAGCCGAGGAAGTCACTCCAGAAAGACGGTGCCCAGGATGAGCTGGGTCCTAAAGAATGCGTGGTGAAATCAGCCAGTTTAGGTCACGCTCTGCCCTGATCTTCGCAGGCCTAGATTTAAAAATGGAACATCTGCGCTGATTTAATTTACATCTTAATAACAAACAGGCCTCGAGAAACCAGCGGATAAATGCCTTTTATTGCCGGCGTATCTTTTGCACCACAGCTTGAATGAAAACTCTGGTAATTAATTGTTTTAAGCGATTCTATTAAAACGTGTCTGGGAGAGCCACATGCTGCATGTTTATGTGGCCGACTGCAGCAGGAATACAGACAGCGGCTGCCGCCCGTGCCTCGCAGGGTCATTTCTTACCTCCACTGCTTTCAACATGCACAGACCTATTTTATTCATTTCTTTACTTATTCATGTGTTCTTTTCCAGAAAGAGATCTGCAAAAGCTGGCTCTTTCTCTCTCATGCTTCTAGGTCTTCATGGTCAGTCTTGGGGTGATCTTTCCTCCCCATCCCTGCTGGTCATTCATTCAGGCTACTCTCCATGGTGCCATCTGGGAAAGGTGAACTATCCTATCACCTTGGTCCTGACCACTGGAAGCCAGGAGAATGTCCACCTTCCGATATAGTATTACATTTTTTTAATTCTTATTTTTGAGGGTGGAGGCTAGAAGTTGATATGTTTATGGTTTATGATAAGTTTATGGTTCTCCACCTTATAGTTTTCAGACAGAATGTTGGAGAAAATTATTTTACGGTGTGTTGCTTTTCTTTATGCTGCATTTATTTAACTGTGCGGCTGTGATTCTTTGTCTAAAACACCTGATGAGACCAAGAGCTGAACGGCCAATAGCGAGGGAGAAAGGATGGGCAGGGCTGGCAGGCAGAGAGGATAAATAAGGAGGAGAAAAATGGGAAGAGGGGAAGGAGCAAGATCAAACAAGGAGAGGAGGGTGTCAGGGGCCAGCACCCCACCCCTCCAGTCCCCCAGTCCCCCAGCCAGCCACGGAGTAAGAGTGAAAGGAAGATTACAGAAGTAAGAAAAGGAAAAAGCCCAGAGGCAAAAGGTACATGGGAGAATTTAAGTTAAGAAAAGTAGGCGAGAAGTAAGCCAAGCTAAGGCCGCGCACTTATAAGAAATAATAAGCCTCTGTGTGTGATTTATGTGGGAGCTGGGTGGTGGCCCCCAAAAGAGCAAAGAATCCAAAGAGTAAAGAGAAAAGAGTAAAAGAAAACCAATAGCAACAACAGAGTCTCTCACTGTACCTGGACCTCACCAATTTAATCACCTAGCTGCCCCCAAATCCAGGGCTTTCTCCTGTCTCCATCCTCCCAGCACTGGGATTCCAGGCACGTGTGGATACAATGGACGGAACTGGGTCTTTCCCTTTTGCACAGCACCCAAGCCTGTTCCCCATCTCCATGTTGCCCTATTCTCTGGCCAGACTGATTAAGGTCTAGTTGGTGCTGCAAGACTCCCTGAATGCAGTGTCTTAGATGCAGATGCGATGCTGGGCTCTGGAGAAGCATCTGTGGAACATAAGTTGGAGTGGGGTTGTGTCCATAGGTGAGCAGCGGGTGAACACTGAGCCACTCATACCCTGGCATCACCCTGGGCTCAGACCTGGATCTCAGCCTCTTCATACCTGCCTGACTTCCCTTTTCTAGTTTAATTAGTTGGGAAATACCCACCCAGCAGGATTGTATGAGTTCTTGAAAATCCTCCCCATGGAAGCCAGAACAGCCAAGCACATCTTGGCAGCTGCTCGAAGACCTGAAAGAAAGGAATCAAGTGTCTGGGGGGAGTCTGTGAGCAATCGAGGATGCTTCTTGAGAGAGGACACTCTGGGCAGGGGTAGCAATGTGTGTGAGATGCTGGGTGATGGAAAGACAGAGAGAGGGGGGTAAGAGAGGGGGAAGGAGGGGGGTTGNTAAGAGTGCCTTCCAACGAGGGACAGGGGTGTGGATCAACCTCAGGGAGCCGGGGACCTCAGGAAGGAGTGACATGGAACATATGGTATGAGAATGAGTTGGGAGAGCTGCTTGGACAGAGGGCTGAAGCCATGAGGGAGGCATTGGTAGTGGCTCAGGAAGTGGTGTCACGTGATGGCACAAGTACCTGCCCAGAGGAGAGAACAGTGAGGTGCTTCCCCAGTGGTCACCCCAGCCTGAAAACCATCAATCTCTGAACATAGGGGCTGCAGCTTCACACCTGCACAACAGGAGCAGTGAGGGTCTGCACCTGGGCAGTAGGTCATAGCTCTTCCGGAAGAAGATCTTGGACCCACAACAGGCAGCCAGTTCCCAGCTGAAGTTCTTCTGTTATTTTTCAAATTAAACCTTAGCCTCAACTCTTCCTCCTATAGACCAACTCTTTGCAAAAGGGGTATGAGTTCAAGGTCAGCCCCTGCAAAATGGCAAGACCATCTCCAAATAAATAAAAAAGAGCTAGGGTGTGGTTGGGGGGCAGATCACGTGCCTAGCATGTGTGACTCCCTGGGCTTTATGCCCAGCACCTCAAAAAAAGGAAAGAAATAGCTTTTTCACTTAATTTTTAGAAAGTTGGAATTTTGTTGTTACGGCAACATGCCCTCTAGCGCCAGGAAGCAATGGAAGGGCCCACATCCTGTGACGAGATGTCATGTCACCCTGAAGCCAACTGTGGGTGCACAGGCCTGTAGACTCAGACATGAAGGAAACTGATGCCTGAGGAGACATGCTCCCTGTCGTATTAAATATGGGCCCTGGGATGGACAGCGGCCTAAATGTTCACCCAAGAGAGCGAGAGAAATGAGTGGCGATGACCCCAGGAGCTGCTTCCTGGGCTGGTTCTGAAAGTAACAGCTGTGGACATAACCGTAACGCACCGGTGACCCATAAGGAAAAGAAGACGCCAAACCCCACATCAGTCATGAAGTCAGGCACAAAGCAAAAGCTGTGTTGTTGAGTCTACAAGGAAAGGCTGCAAATGCCAGTAGCTCCTTTGAGAGAGGGGCTGCCCGTGCAGGGGTCTTACCGTTGGGTGTGTTTTCTCTACCGTACTTCTGTCCTTGTGAAGTTATGTCTGGCTTCTGTGGCTGATCCACTTTCTCAGAGGCAAAAGTTGTTGCTGGAGGCAAGGCCTGTCCTTGCAGCCACTGGCCATGTGACTTTGAGCAAATGGCTTCCTTCTCTGAGCCTATTTTTGTTCATTAAATGGACTTTGATCGTGCCTTGTCGACCATCATACAGAAATTAGAATAAAGGTACGGTTGGATCACTGTCTAGCATTGGTGACACATCCTCAGCCAGCTGTGTTCTGGCCATTGTCACTAAAGTGAGAAAACTCTTAAGTTGCACAGCTTTCTGTGACTGTGATGAAATGCCTGAGGCGATTAGTTTGTGGTTACAGAATCCACAGTCCGTTGATGCCTCTGCTTTGAGGCCTAGTGGTAGCATCCGTGGGGAAATAGGGTGTGGATAAACAATGCTAGTCACCACCAGAAGCCAAGCTTACCTTTTGCTAGAGACTGCACCCCTAAAGCTGACAGGTCTTCCGCCATGCTCCGCCTCTTAAAGGGCCCTCTGCCTCTCAATAGAGCCACACTCCTTCAAGTCAAGAGACACTGATTCAAGCTATAGACCTGCTGAGGGCCATTCCATGGTGCGTTCAAAAGTACACAAATTACCCCATGTGTGTCCAATGGCCTCAGAATGCAGGCCACAGGCTAGGGACAGTGTGTCCCGTGAGCCAGCACTTCCTCTGCACATGGAGGGCCCCTCTCCTATAGACATTGGTCACAGTCATGGTTCCCATCCCAATGGGGACCTAGACTAGGAGATTCACTGAAAAAGAAGGTGGCTCTAACCTGTTTCCAGAGACCTGGGTCAGAGGCTGGGTGGTGACTCAGCCAGTAACATGCTTGCCTGGCAGGCATGAGAACCCGAGTTTGGATCCCCAGTGCACATGTAAAACCAGGCGTAGTGATACACACTGAAAATCCCAGTTCTTCGGAGGTGAGCCAATAGGAGCCCTGAGCTCACAGGCCAGCCAGCCTAGCCCATTTGATGAGTTCATGGCCAATGAGAAACTCTGTCTCAAAAATCAAGATTGACAGTTCCTGAGGAATGACATCCAAGGTTGACTTCCACATACATGTGCATGCCATCACACGCGTGCACATGCATACACACACACACATAATCATTGTTGACAGAGATGATGGGCCTGGGTGTCAGCATCCCAGCCTGGAGTAGAAACAGGGTTGGCTTTTCCCACACACTGTGCTCTAAATTAGAGTCTGCTCACCCAGCTCCTCCTGGAAGAGGATGGGTTAGCTGCAGAGCACACTTGGTCAAAGGACTAAGGAAGCTCTGAAGGAAGGCTGGAGGGGGCCACAGAAGGCAGGTCAACTACCTCTCCATCTTCTGCTCTCATAGAACATTCTAGAAACAGCCCCCAGGAGCCATGAAAGTAGACTGGGACCCTGGCGTTAAGGCCTGCATTCTCAGGGGCAGGCTTCTACATCTGAGACCACAGCTCTGCTCTGAGGTGGAACCCTGAGGAGCTGACGGGATGTGTCAATGAGATACTATGTATAACCAAGAGGGGAGTTGCTTGATCCAGGGAACAGCCACACAGGAGACATACAGCATGTTTCTGAGACTGGTTCATCTGCCTCCTGCCTGGCTCCTCGGTGCCATAGGAGTCCTAGCAGAGATGAGCAGCCTGTGGCAAGAAGAACAAAGCTGTCATCTGTGGTGGCTCTGACGATGCAGCTCTCAGAACCTCCATCCAGAAGCCTGGAGAAGGTCGCAAGACCTCAGAATCAGTGACTAGGTTGTAGCTCAGTGGTAGGGTCCTGGGTTTGAATCCCAGCAGTGTAAAAGTGGAGAAGCAGGAAATGGAAGAAGATAGGGAGCAATAAAAGGAGGGGAGGAAGGGGAAGAAGAGGAACAGGGGAGAAGATGGGGGATTAGGGGAAGGACAGGGAGAGAGAGAGAAGAAGGGGAACCTTGAGATGGGCGTGACTGACCAGGGCTTTCTTCCATCTCAGCACAGTGGCTTCAGTTCCCACTTCGAGAGTGACTGAGAGTTCTCACTGACAGGACAATCCTGATCACACCCAACTTTTGGAGGCCATGCTTGTATACCAGACAGCACTGAGACACTCATTCAATGAGAGCTTTAGTTTAATGGGACGAATCAGATGCACCCCACACAGCCTGTACTGGAAATGTCCTCAATCTTAGTGTGACACAGTCCACATGGCTACGGAGCACTTGGTATGTCTCCATGCTGAAGATCAGGTTCCTGTGGCTGAGGTTCTGTAAGCCTCTGGTAACAGTCTAGAGTATTCTTAAAGTCACGGCATTACAATTCAATTAAATTATAATTCAGAGGCAGCAAGATGACTCGCAGGTAAAGGAGATTGCCACCAAGCCTGAGTTGGATCCCCAGGACCTGTGTGGATAGAGATGAGTGAGTGCAGTAGGTGCCCTCTGACCTCCGCGCATGTGTGCTGACACACACAAACCCCCAAATATGTATGACAAAATGAGTAAAATGTAAAATTAATTCAAAATAAAGTAAAACTCAGATCGTTCAGCCCACTGGCCACCTGCAGGTGTGCTCAAAGTCCACTCTGGGAAGGCAGCCGCAGCCAGGGTTCAGGGCCAGTACGGACCCGTCCCTCACCCACGTGTCACCTTCCCTGGTCCCAGTGTCTCCTTCCTCTTCCCTCCAAAAACCACAGTGTAAGAAGTTTGTGGCACTTATCATAGCGTAAGACACCTAATGACAGGTGCCCTAGACCCTATCAAAGTCCTCACACACAATTGCAGATATGCATGTGTGGTGTGAATGCACACACACATACACTCACACTCATGTACCCAGCTACTCACACCACACATTCTTATACACATGCATATATATACATACTCGCACATATATGCATACACTTACACACTCAACACATGTACTCACATTCACGAACAAACCTCACATACTTACACACACACACACACACACACACACACACACACGCACACTGCCCTTTGCTGGCCATGTGGAATATCCATTAGCAGACACCCAGAGCCTTTGTCCCTTGCATGTTGAGGCCAAGGCCTGGCCCTTGGCCTCCACTCTGCTTACCTCTCCTGACTCCCAGTGGATGTGTTGCTGGTATTTCCTTCTGGAGCCACCAAAATTGCTTTTCTGGTCACAGAGTGGCAGGAGAAGGGCTTAGAAAGCAAAGTGGGGGAATAAAAAGAGCTTGAGAAGGAAGAACAAAGGTGAAAAACAGGAGGGAGGAGTGGACAATCAGGTCAGAGCAGTAGGCCCAGGTGGCCCCACCTGTCTCTCCTAGACCCACATGTTCCTGGGATAAATGCTGTCACACTGTAACTGATCTGGCCACCTGGAAGTACAGGACAGGAAGCAGAACAGACAGGGTTGGTGGGTGCAGCGGGGTCTGGAGATATGGTAGCCTCCAACCCTGGGCTCAGGATGGTCATCAGTTCAAATCTAAGGTCTCACGGGAGCTCAAGGAGCCACCTTTACCCTCATCCTCAGAGCTCAGCCTTTCTCTTTGCACAGAGGCCGCCAAAAGTGACTGTCCTGCCCTAGTGCTGCCCCCGACCCCTGCAAGCTCTTTCATTCCTCCTCACACCTGTGGCTTCCATCATCCCTTCCCAGTCCTCTTGCAGGTTCCCAGCCTGAGTCTATAGACAAGGTCAGAAGAGGCCATGGGTAATGCCATCTTCTTCCTGCACAAGCCTGTATGGCACTGGGTGAGATTGAATCTCCATTGTGGCACAGTGAGCATCATATAGCTGCCTTCATTTTTTCCCAGTCATCCTGGCAGCCCAAGGACAGAACACCATGATCACCTCGGGGAGGAAGAAGATAAAGTCCAGAGAGGTCGCAGGGTCACATAGCTCCAGCCTGGCCAAGCCAGCACTGAAACTGAAGCCAACCTGGGTTTGATGGCCTCTAGCCACAGGCCTACAGGATGGGTCCTTAGTGGGCTGCTCAGGGAATGATCCTCTTTCAGGTTGGCTATCTGAATCTAAAAGTTCAGTCCTAGAGGCCGTGGTGATGGTGCTCGAGACTCTACCAACTCGAAGTCACCCAGCCCCAGCTGAGCTCTTAGCTGTGGGCCTCCTCTCTTGTGACATTGCTCATAGGTCCTTAGCCCCTCAGCCCCACNCCCCCCACTCGATCTGTGACCGGTCGTCTGTCCGTCTCTGACTATTAGAGCTGTCACCCAAGTCCCCAGCCTGAAATGTCCCCAGGCACAGGTGCCTGGTGATTATTCCCCTTAGCTTTGGAATGTTAACCAAGAATGAATTTATTTCCCACCAAATCACCTCTCCTGCTTCCTGGGGAGAGTCTGACAGACAGACAGGCCTGTAATTCTCTTCTGAGCTAAGAATTGCTGCAGAGAAATGGTGTTCCCCACAAAGAATGCAGAGACAAGAGAAGGAAGCACACAAAAGGAACGGAAGAGAAGCAAATGTCAGATCTGCAGAGAGTGTGTGTGTGTGTCTATCTATGTATGTGTGTGTATATGTGCGTGCATGTGTGTCTATCTCTTGTGCCTGTGTCTGTCTATGTCTTGTGTGTATGTCTGTCTGTCTCTGTGTGTGTCTCTGTGTCTCTGTGTCTGTCTGTGTCTGTCTCTGTGTCTGTGTCTGTGTGTATGTGTGTGTGTCGGTATCTGTCTGTGTGCCTTGTGTCTGTCTGTCTTTGGGTCTCTGTGTGTCTCTGTGTGTCTTTGTCTGTCTGTCTCTGTGTGTGTGTGTGTCTGTCTGTGTTGTGTACTCTCTCTGTATGGGTTCTGCGGTCAATACATTTCATGTAATGCTGTTCCCTCCAGTTAGTACAATTAAAATCACAAGGCGAAGTCAGCTATAAATCAAAGTTCCTTTAAATTTTACCAGGAAGTTGCACACTCCACATGCCACGCGCACCAATAAAGATCTGTGGTCGCCTTTGGCAGGAGAGGCAGAAAGAAGCAATTTAGGATCTTAAAAGATAAAAGATAATAAAAGTAATTAAGATAATTAACTACCCTGAAGAGAGAAGAATTTACTGCTGTGCACTCTGGTTTCATTTGGTGGCACCACAGCTGTTGCCACAGAAAGCACGGGCAGCAGCGAGCATCAGAGGGGCTCTCACTGTCAAAAAACATATCATAAAAAATTTAACACAAGAAGGCGGCAAGAATATGCGAACAGAAATCACCATTTCCTGAAACTCTAACTAATTGAGTGGGGACCAGGCTGGGCCCATGAGGAGGTGGCTGGTGTTGGAGTGGGCTTCGGAATTGGGGACCGTCTCTTCCCTTCAATGATGACCTTCCCTTCAATGATGACCCCTGGCAGACCACAACCTCTCCAGGTCCCCAGCATCTCCCACTAGGATCTGCCCTTTATGGCTCTTTCTGTGCTGGGCTTGCTCTGGACTCTTCCTGGAAGCCTGGGAGAATGCTGTAGAGCCCTGATATGCCCAAGCCTATCCCTGTGTGCATGATGCTGTGTCTCCAGAGCCCTTGGGATGAAAATCCTAATTCTTAGTGTGACGTTCAAGAGCCTGCAGTCTTGAGACAGAGTCCTGACTTGTCTCTGGACTTCTGGCCATTTGTGCTCTGTAGACACTGAGCATCCCAAGGGATCCTGAGAATGGAAGACACAAGCAAACATCTACTTACCCAGATCAGGGACAGGACAAGCCAGCCAAAGATTCCACTGAAGTCCAGCCTGGCCAATCAGTGGGTTCAGTGGAGTGCATTGCAGGAGCATACATGACTCATGTATGTATGAGACATGGCTAAGAAGCTCACCCCTGCATGGGCAGTGGCACAAAAGTTGCATCCTTGAAGCTCAAAGCACAGCTTGCATGCTGCCCGGAATTTTTCCAGCAACTGCATCTGCTTGTCCAACCTCATGTGGAGACTCTGGGGCTCCTTCATGGACCTCTCTCTAGGATAGCCAGTCCATTCTGAAGACCTTGTTCTGCAACAGGGCTGTATTGTCTCTCTGCTAAGTCTTCCTTGTTACAGGCTAAGAAACACTTGTGCATCGTCCTCATGTCTCTCCTGTGTGGTCATGGCCCCTGAGCCAGGTATGTAATTGCGTTCTCTAGAGAAGCAGTTCTCAACCTGTGGTTTGTGACCCTTTGAGGGAGTCAAACAATCCTTTCACAGGAGTTGCATATCAGATATCCTGCATATCAGATATTTAAATTATGATTCATAGCAGTAAACAAAACTACAGTTATGAAGTAGTAGTAACATTATGATTGGGGGTCACCACAATATGAGGACCTGTATTAAAGGGTCACAGCATTAGGAAAGTTGAGAACCTCTGTTCTAGAGGAAGAGAACTATAGTGTGTGTGTGTGTGTGTGTGTGTGTTTATTATATTGGCTTACAGGCTGTGGTCCAGCTAGTCTAACAATGGCTATCTGCCAACAGAGGGTTGTACATCCAGTAGTTGTTCAGTCCACAAGTCTGGATGCCTTAGCTGGTCTTCAGTAGTTTCTGGAATGCCAAAGAAGTAGGCTCTACTGCCAGTGAAGAAATGAACTTTCCACTGAGAGCAAGAAGTCAAAGGGAGAGCAGGTTTCCTCCTCCATGTCCTTTATACAGGCTGCCAAGCAGAAGGTGTGGCCCAGGTTAAAGGTGGATCCTCCCACCTTAGAAGATACGGACTAGAAGAGGGTCTTCCTAATTCAAATGATTTAATTAAGAAAAGGCCCTCACAAGTGTACCCAGCCACTTGGATTTTAGTTAATTCCAGATGTAGGCAAGTTGACAACCAAGAACAGTCATCACAGGGTACCATAAATACAGCCGGAAAAATAGAGAAACAAGCTGCCATTCGGTGGGAGGAAATGGCAGGTAATTAGCAAGAACAAGTGAATACACCTTGAGAGAGCAATCAAGGCTAATGAAACATGGAACCCAGAAGGGGCCATTGATGCAGGTTGTGGGCAGGGAGAGCACACGTGAGTGCAAAGGCCCCAAGGCAGAGCAAGAGGAGAGGTTTAGAGAGCAGCCAAGGGCTCCTGGTGACTGGTGGCTGACTGTGGTTGCAGGTCCGACTCCTAGGGACCTGAGGGATATCCCCTTGGGCTGACGTATGGGAGCAGACATGGGGATAGGAGGAGAGACCAGGAAGGTGGCTGTCACAGAGTCATTGATCTGGCTGGGACATTGATTTCCTGAGCATTCAGGCATTAAAACTCCTAGTATGATTGTGTCCTCTAGTTCCCAGACACATGTGCACCTGCTCAGCTGGGAATGTGAGTGTGGAGCAGGGAAGGTATCCGCAGAGATGATGTACAGCAGTGCTTGTGACAGGCAGCCCCGGCACCACCTGTCAGTCAAACACAAAATTTAAAAATTTCTAATACATTTGTTTTTGTATGTGCACACACACAAGCACATGCATGCACACACATGTGCCAGAAGACAGCTTGGAAAAATCAGCTCTCTCCTTCCACTATGTGGATTCCAGGGATCAAACTCAGATCATCATGCTTGGCAGCAAGTGCCTTTACCCACTGAGCCATCTCTCCAGCCCCAAATGCATGATTCAAAAAGAGCCTTCTTTCTATTGAACCCTTGTGTCCTTTCACCTTGATGGCAAGTGCTCCCTTCTCTCACCCAAGGATAAACAAAGAAGGAATGAATGCGTGAGTGGATGAGAAGACAGAGTCAGATCCTGATCCCACAGGCCAACTTGGGCACTTCACCTTTACAGTGGAGGAACAGAGAACACTCTGGGATGATTCAAGCTTGAAACATGGACTCCTGACCACCTCCTGGGTCTGGGATGCAGAGAAAAATCCAAGTTACAACAAAGGGCCCACGTCAGTCTCCATGATACAAAAGGAAGGCTGGGCCCACTCTACATTGGGTGGGCTGAGGCTGCATGCAGCCCCAGGTCTGTAATTTGCCGTGTGTGTGTGTGTGTGTGTGTGTGTGTGTGTGTGTGTGTGTGTGTG
>LOJH01016919.1:0-22560 GCA_001685095.1 Ellobius talpinus
CACAGACAGAATATTGTATACATAATAAATAAATAAATATTAAAAAAAGAATATCTGACATATAATGCATGGTCAATATAATCTGTTGCCTAAACTGACAGGCCCAGCATATGACTGGTGGAACCTTACTAGACAGTATAAAGACAAACACAAGATAAACATGAGATGACACTAATAGACCCAGGGACTATCTCTTCAGTATTTTAATCATTCATTATGTCAAGGTCTCTGTTAGTGCTGGGTTGTCTCTACTACCTCCTCATCTTTCATAACTGGAAGGTGAGCTGTAGATTCACAGTCTATTAAAAGCCTTTTACAATCCTAAAGTAAAATAAATAAGCAAATGAAATTGGGTGAGAGGCAGAAGCAGGTGGATCTGTGAGGCCAGCTTGCTTGATCTAAAATAGTTCCAGGACAGGGACCAAAGCTACCCAGAGAAACTTTCCCTCGAAAAAATAATAAGCAAATGAACATATTTTTAGAAGAAACAAACAACATAAAAGCCTTTTACACAGAACATTATCTGATTAGAATTTAGTAATCGTGTCTTATTTTCACTCTAAATTTTCATTACTATTTGTGTGTGTGTACACAGCCATAGCTCCACCAATACTGAAGGTCAGAGGACACCTGCAGCAGCTGGTTCTCTCCCCACACCATGCGAGTCTGGAGGACTGAACTCAGATTATCAGGCTTGGTGACTGGACCCCCACCTGCTGAGCCATCTCACCAGCCTTTCTGATCCAGTTAAGAACACCACTTTATCATGTGGCTGGCAATACGTTAATCTCATGTAAGTCTCCTGACAATTCTAGGAGGAAAGAATAAGTTTGCAGCTGAAGAAACTGTAGGTGAATCTCCCATAAGATCCAAAGCTTCCTCCATCCAGATAAACTTGCTATTTTATTAAAATGTGTAATTCAGTGTCTTAGTATATTTATGATGGTGTGTAACTTATCTTTACTACGTAATTGCTCAGGAGAACATGCTCATCCCCGGAAAAGCCAATGACCTTTGCTTATCACCTCCAATTCCCCTCATAACCATAAGCAACACTAATCTGCTTTCAGACTCTACATAGTCACCTTTTCTAGACACTGAAAATAAACGGAATTGCACTGTGGTTTTCTGTGATCTTTCTTTCGTGTGTGTGCGCGCAAACGCGCTACTGGGGATTTGGACCTATAGTCTCTACAAACTTGCCATTTGAAGAGATATAAGTTACTGTTCATTTACAGTTCCCTAATGATCAGTGTATTGACCATCATCTCACTTATTGATCATTTGTATATCTTTTTGGAAAGCTCTGATGCAAGTCCTTTGTGAAGTAGCAAAAGTTACAAAGACCCTACAAGCAAAAGGAGCCTCTTTCTCAAGAGCTGAGAATCACAAAGTCAAAAACCATTAGCCACTGCTTGAGGCCTTTCTCCTTTCCCACCTATAAACCTGTAAATTTCTAGGACTCTCATCAGAAACTATTAAAGAGCATGTCCTAACTCCATGTACAATACCAGTGGCTCCTGGTTTTATCAGATTGTAATCCCATCCAAGGCACTTCTGAAAACATCCTATAATCTCATTTATGAAAAATAAAAAGGAATAAGCTTTCTTTTTCATTTGATATGTAACTTCAGAGCCACTAAGAGTTACTCTTAACTCATAGGCCTAAAATCTATGCTAAAACTGTCTTTAATAAGGTGTTACTTTTTGAGAAGCCCACACCCATGCTCTTGGGTGAGCTTTACTTTTCTCTTGAGTGTCTACATCACCCCTGGCCAAATGGTTCCTCTGTGTATCCCTGGCTGTCCTGGAACTCACTCTGTAGACCAAGATGGCCTCAAATTCACAGAAATCCACCTGCCTCTGCCTCCCAAGTGCTGAGATTAGGGTGTGCACCACCACCTCCTGGCTTTTTTTTCTCTCCTTAAACATTTATTTATCGGGGTGGGGCCCTCATGACACACATGTGGAAGTCTGGGCCACCTGTGGGAGTCTGTTCTTCCACCATGTGGGTTCTGGGGATGGAATTCAGATGGTCAGGCTTGGTGGCAGACACATTTTAACTACTGAGCCATCTGTCAGACCTCTTTTTTTTTTTTAAAAAAAAAATAAACTACAACATGCTTTATACTGGCCGGTCCCAAACTTTTTCCTGCATCCAAGCCTAGGATCTGGTTTTACCTTATTCATTGTTCCTGCTGATAGGGACAGTGTGGCACCATGTCTCTGTTGTTGGTGCAGTCACTAAAACCTTAACTAAAAAAAAAAATTAGTTGAGGAGGGGAGGGGGGCCCACAGGGAGAATGTATGTACAGATCATTCATGTGGTGTCACAGTATCCTTGGAGGCCAGACTGGAGTGTGAGATTCCCTGGAACTGAAGTTACAGGCAGGCAGGCATTTGTGAGTGGCCTTATATGGGTGGGTGCTGGGAACAAAATTTGAACCCTCTGGAAAAGCAGGCGTTAAACACTGAGTCCTCTCTCCAGCACCTTACTTTAAAATCAAAATCAAAACAAAACAAATCAGTTGTCTCCTTTTTTGTTGAGTTTCCTTTTTAAAATGCTGTATTTGAGCCGGGTGGTGGTGGTGCACACCTTTAATCCTAGCAGAGGCAGGTGGATCTCTGTGAGTTCGAGGTCAGCCTGGTCTACAGAGCAAGTTCCAGGAGAGGCTCCAAAGCTACACAGAGAAACCCCATCTCTAAAAACAAACAAAAATATTTCATTTGGGGCTACTGAGACGTTTTAGAGGGCAGATACTTGCTGCCAATCCTGGTGACCTGAGCTGGATCACTAGAACCCACGTGGTGGAAGAACCAGTTCCTGCAAGTTGTCCTCTGACCTCAGGTGTGGCACATATGCTCCCGCCCAATACACACGAAATAAACTAACTAAATTATAAAATGTAACCTTTGAAATATAAAGAAAAAACATGAAATACACAATAGTGTAGTAACAGCCAACATAAAAATGCAATATAAAAACTACAGACAAGGCTGTGGGCTATATTCCAATTACAGCCCAGCTTGATTGCCCTTTGCAGAAACCAAGCAGCATACTATACTCATCTTTAATCCCAGCACTCCGGAGGCATAGGCAGAGACAGTGGATTTCTGTGAGTTCCAGGCCAGCCTGGTCTACAGAGCAAGTTCCAGGACAGGCTCCAAAGTTAAGAGACACCCTGTCTCGAAAAATCTAAAAAAAAAAAAATTAAATAGATTCCAAGCAAAAACTTCTATGCAAGAAAGGAATGGTGACAGATAATCTCTTAAGTTCTAGTTTCTCTCACTTTAAAACGGTAATCAAGTCATAGTCCCATGCTTGACGCAAAGGACTTCGGAAAGACCGAGCAGCTAACGCAACGCCAGCTACGGCTACGCCCTCCACAGAGGTTACCTCGGGGCAGGTGACCCGCCGGCAGTCCTTCCTGTTCCGGTTCAGAACGCAGCCAACCGCGCACAGCTTTATGCGCACACTCCTCTCAAAACGAGCCCACCCCGAGCGCGGGAGAGCCGTGACCCCAAGGTCTGACTTCCGTTTCCGGGGTGGCAACGCGGCTTCCGGCGGCGTGCCCCGAGCGTGCTCGTAGGTGCGGCTGCCGGAAGGGTCTGTGCTTGCAGCCGGTAACTGGCCCGGGTGGGAGTGGCCGGGTAGGCAGGATGGAGGGAGGGCGGCGGTGACTTTGTGTTAGTCGGGGCCGGGATGGAGCCTCTGGCCTCTGGCTGGCCTTCATCGAGGATGGGAGTGGGAGACCAACTTCCCTTCCAGTCTGAGCCACCTATTAAACTCTCCAACCTGTAGAAGGTGGAGGTCTTTTTACAACGGCCAACAGTGACACTGTGGTTATCTCTGTGGCCTGTCCTTGGTACAGCAAAGGGACAGCAAAGGTGTTACCTAAGTTACAACTCCTTTGTAACTCTATTGGGAGGTGTGGGACTTCCATCACGGTAACCTTTCTTTAGCCTCTTCAATCGACACAAACATACCGGAAGTTTGTTTTATTAACTTCAGATATTTCCAAGACCGGATGCACATCATTGAATCCCAGCGTCATCGTGTACCGAGCTTTCAGATCTCTGTATTTTAGATTGGGGAAGTTGAGTTAATCTTTGTTAAATTCACTGCTCGCTGGACTAGAGGGAGGAAAATAGTCACCCCACCCACACATTAAAATGTTTGGTCCTTAGTCCAGAACTGTGGTATTCTGATTAAAATCTTCCAACTTTGAGAAAGATTATTTAGTTTCCAGTATGAGGCTCTGCAGGATTAACTTGCTTTAGGGTCATTTGGACCTGTGAGTGTGAGAGGCAAGAATTCAAACTCTCAGAACCGCCAAAGCCTGACATTCTGAACTGGCAGCTGGAAGGACAGATGGGAGGATTTCTGTTTTTATGTTAAGAAGTAATAGTTGTAAGATTGTGCTTGCCAACACAGGTGACCCCCAAACCAAACACTGCACGCCGTGGAAACACTTTGTGTTCTTTCCTCTTATGTGCCCATATATTGCTTGCTTAATCATGCTTCACTGCCTGCAATCCATGCCCTTATTTATACGGCAGTTTAATTCTGGTACATACATTTGAAATAGGAAAAGAGACTGGGATTTATTTATGTTTTGTTTTTGATTTTCCTTTTCTGTATTGCCTGTAAAGAGGCGTTAGGCCTTTTAGAAACATTTCTGCCATGTCTGACACTCAAGAAGCTACCAACCAACTCCTGGATATGAACCTTCATGAGGAGAGTGAGAAGCCTGTGCCCGCAATGGAAGGTGGCATCAGAAGTGAGTCTGAGCATCTCCAGGTCACTATTGGAGCCACTGTACCCACTGGCTTTGAGCCAACTGCTGCAGATGAAGTGAGAGAGAAACTGAAGTCACCATGCAGAATCAGCAAAGACCGGGGCAAGATATATTTTGACATTGCAGTGGAAAGTCTGGCTCAGGTTTGAACAAAATGGTGTTTAAATTAGTCTCTTAACTTGTTGGGTTTTTTGTTTTGTTTTGATTCTTGTTTTTTTTTGCTTTTTGTTTTTTCAAGATAGGGTTTCTCTGTAGCCTGCCCTGGAACTAGCTCTTGTAGACCAGGCTGACTAAAACTCACAGAGATCTGCCTGTCTCCACCTCCCAAGTGCTGGGATTAAAAGGCATGTGATACTACTACTGCCTGGCTAACTTGATGTTTTTTTTTTGTTGTTGTTGTTTTCAAGACAGAGTTTCTCTGTAGCTTTGGAGCCGATCCTGGAACTTGTTCTGTAGACCAGGCTGGTCTTGAACTCACAGAGATCTGCCTGCCTCTGCCTCCTGAGTGCAGGGATTAAAGGCATGTGCCACCAACACCCAGCTACACTTGGTTATTTTTTGGTTAGTTTTCTAGTTTGTAGACTCCCTTGGGAGTTCTTTGCTTTGGTCTGCTCAAAGTGAGTTTTTGTTTGTATACTGATTTGTGAAATTGACTGTATGTTTTAGTGTACAGTTAATGTTTATAATGTCTTTATAATGTATATTCAGTTTAGTACATTTTAGTGTGAGTTTTACTCTGGTGTAGAAGTGATCATAGCATTTCCTGATGATTGATCACCAAAATGAAATATACATGAATGTCTATGACACATTTACTTTAGCTGAAGTTGGGTAAATACGAAAGCAGAGTTTTTCCATTTTATCTGTGTCAGAGACATTCTTGAACAAAAGTAATTATGCATTACTGCAGGTGAGAAGTAGAGGCAAGAACTGACATCCAGTGTAACAAAAGCTACAAGATTTCTCAGTACCTCAAGAGACATAGGCATATATTATTGTCTGGAGTTTTTTTTTTTTGTTGTTGTTGTTTTTCAGTTTGCCAGTGTATCCCAAGCTTTTAATAGGCACCCACAAATATTTCTAGTATTTGTCGGTACACAGGTATTTGGTTGATGCCCTCAGTAGTTTTGTGAAGATTGGGCACTATTACTCTTGTCATTAATCATTAGGTTTAAGAAGGTAGCTTGTCTTCAGTAACTCAGTCATCACAAAACAAGAGCTTAAACCCCATGTGGTTTTTTGGGGAGGTAGAAGGTTAAAACAGAGTCTCAGGTAGCCAAGGTTAGCCTAAATTTCATTACACAGCTGAAGGTGACTTTGAACTCCTGTTCCCCCATGCTCTGCCTCTAGAATGCTGGGACTACAGGCTTGCACTTGTACATCCAGCTTTCACACCGCACGCTTTTTGCCACTGCAGTACACAACATACCACTGCAAGCCATGACAGGTCTGATTGATAAAGCCCATGCTACGTTTTTCCCTTCTCCAAACCAGTGTTGTCGTCTGCAGAACATTTCAGACTGCTGTACTTTATCTCACCGGCCCTGTCTCTGGAGAAAAGCAGGAACTGATGGGCGACCAAATGGAGCCTTCAGGATGGGGAAATTTTATGTTTGCATTTTTCTCTTCTCCAAACTGATGTCGTTGCCTCCTTGACATTTCAACTACCTCACTGGCCCTCTCTCCTGGAAAAAGTAGAAACTGATGGGTAACCAAAGAAATAGATGGGAAAATTCTTAAATATAAAATACAGTTATGAACTGGGTGGTGGTGTTGCACACCTTTAATCCCAGCACTCCAGAGGCACAGTTAAGCAGATCTCTGAATTCAAGGCCATCCTGGTCTACACAGCAAGTTCCAGGCCAGCCAGGCCTATATAGAGAAATCCTGTCTCAAAACAACAACAAAAATACAGATATGAGGTGCTTTAAAACTATGCCGGCAATCCCGGTACTGGAAGACTAAGGGGAATTGTGAGCTTGAGGCAACCCAGAACAATCTAGCAACACCCTATCTCAAAAAAAGTGACATTTTTGTACCTTTTCCTCTTTTTTTAATATTTAACTGTAGATAGCTGTGTTATTCAAAAATATTTACAGAAGTTTGTTTCTAACATTGGTTTTCTTCCCTAGGTTCATTGTCTGAGATCCGTTGATAATTTGTTTGTGGTTGTTCAGGAATTTAAAGATTACCAGTTCAAAAATACAAAGGTGAGCTGTTCTGAGCATGGTAGCTGACTCTCAGTCATGTTTCCCAAAGAGCTTGTTTTCTATTGTTTACTACCTACCTGTCAGTAGCTTTGCTATTGGTTTGTTTACAATGGTAAGAATAAAACAAGAGCCTTGCGCATACCAAATACGTGATCACAACAAGCTTTCCATTAAAATCCAGAAATCTCTTGACAGTCCATCTCAAAAGCTGCTTTTAAAGGTCAGTGTTTTTAAAAAGTCTGAAATTATAGGAGGAAAAATTGACTGGAGAGACTTAGATTCGCTTGACCTATAGTACATATAGTTTAAAACTAGAATTGCTTCCAGCACATGAACGAAAGAGAGCATAAGTAGCATTACTGCCCCATTTTGCTTTTGTCCTATTTTAGCTTCGTGTTTTGAAGTGAAGCCAAAGTAACATTTAATACTCCTCCAGTTGTTAGGACAACAGCTTTGTCTCCAGCCGGTATTTATCATCTGAGTCTTAAATATTCTGCTGCTGTTTAATCTGAAGGTTGAAAATAGGCCTCAGTAACACTTTAGGTTTTTCCCTACATCTCTTTCTGGCCAGGTTTCCAGAATCAAGTGCTTAAAACTTTCTGTCAATGTTATTTTATTAATGTCTAACTTAGAGATAATCTTTCTTAAAAGAACTGAGGTATGCTGTCTAATTCTCTGGTCTTTATTAATTTTCCAGATTATTTTGGATAGCCAAAGTGTTCCCAAATCAATCAACCTGATCTGGGGGAGAAAGGGAGCTTAATGATAAATAAAGCACTTTCCTTCTTAGAGCCAAGTGAAAAATTTAAGCAGCAACAAAAAGGCTAAGGGAACCAACAGCCTAAAAAAATTCAGACAGCTCTAAAAGAATATCCCCTGAAAATAGCTCAAAATCTTATTACCTACAAAAATAACTTTCAACACTTAGAAACACTGATCATAATCCTTCAGGTTCATTTTTTTCTTTAGTGCTGCCCTGGGGGTTGATCCCTGACCTTTGCATCCTAAGTGAGCACACCCACTGAGCTACATCCCCAGCCCTAACTCTTGAGACTTCTTGTAGCTACTCAACTGAGTGAAAGCTAAAAAAAGGAGCAGTCTTTTGAAAAGTTATACTGCTAAATATTTGAGAATTTTGAAGGTCAGTTTTATGCATGAATAAATGTTATCGGGCATTAAGAAAAAAATTTTCTGTCTTAAATTCTCTTGCCTTTAAATTGTCAGGACAGTATTAAATTTATTAAATGTTTGGATTTTTGTCATCTTAAAATTTGTATAGTTGAGGAAGTCCTGATATCTAATTAGAGGTGAATTTGGTTGTTGTACAAATGTACATGAGCTAACCTTTAGAGTTGCTTTGGAAATCAGTATGAAAAGGGTTCTTGAAGGCAAAGGAGATCACTGTTGGAAAAACACCTACTGCCCAAGCACAAGGACCCAAGTTCAGTCGCTGGTGCCGGCATAAAAGCCAGGCACGGCAGTGTATAGCTTACCCCATTGCTGAGGGAATAGGAAAGAGTACCCCAGTCTCTTTAGCCAACCAACCTAGCTGAAAGATCCTGTCTCTTTCTTTGTTTAACAGATTTTTTTGAGACAAGAATTCTCTGTGTAGCCCTGGTGGTTCTGGAACTTGCTCTGTAGACCCTACTGGCCTTGAACTCAGAGGTCTGCTTGGAGATCAGGGATTAAAGGCACGTGCTTACCATACCTGGTTCTTGTGCTATGTAAATAGTTTAGCACTTTTATATATGTATCCTAGCTATTAGTTTTATATGGCATTATCTATCTAATCTACTATTTACATCTACTTTTTTATATCTCTGCTATGGTGGCAGATGAAATTGTCATGTTTTCCCCATTTCCACTCCATTCTGATTTTAGTGTTTAACTTCCTTAGTGTTGGACCTGTAAGTATAAGAGATGAGGGTTGCAGCAATCTAAATTACTTCTCTTTCCTATTATGTGCTGATGTGTAATTTTGCTTCTGTTTATAGCCACAATCCACACTTTGTTTTTTAGTCTTAAAGCTAATGGATAAAGGTGTATTTCTTTTCTTCTTCTTCTTTTTTTTTTTGAAGAATGAGGTTTTTTTCTGTAGCCCAGGCTAGGCTTGCATTTGAAGAGAGTCTCCTGGGATTGTTAGCATAAGCCCCTATATCCTGGCTGTTTCTTATTATTTTTTAATGGCCCGAGTTGAGGGATGTTTACTTTGTATGTTCTGGTAGCTGGAGTATAAACAAGTAGTCTTCCTTTCTAGAAAAAGCGTGGTAGTCGGTGTTCATTTTCTTCTAGCAATAAATGTTGTGAAGTCTTGAATTCATCTTGATAAATATTTCTCCCTTACTGCTTTCTGGTTTTTGTGTGATGATGTTCAACTCTTCAAACTCTGTAAACTGCTTCCATCTCCTGGTGACTCACCTCGTTTCCTTTCTGCTTCTAAGTCTGCTTAATTTGGATCTCATTGTCTTTTTTTTCCTGACTTTAAATACTATTTCTTAATGCTGTTCTGTGGTGACTTCTTCCTCTGCTATTTTTTCCCTGCCTTTGTTTCCTTCCCCTGCATCCTTTTGTTTATTTCCTAAGCTCTGTGTTGATAAGTTTTGAACTTACTCACATGTGAATGAGGCAGTTCCTCTTGGACCTTTGTAAGGGAGTCCCAAGGGTGAGACCCTGAGGGTTTCCCAGAACAAGAGCTGTCCCTGAACTGACAGGGGATAAACAAGTCTTTTCTTCCTTCCTTTTTTTTTATTGTTTTATTGAAGTATAAATTTTATTCCACTGAATGAATTGTCTTAATCTTTACTTCCTCTCTGGCCTCATGGGAACAGAGGCTTTGGAGTTCATCAAGCAAAACACACTTAACTCTTATCAATGAACGGTAGACAAAAATATTTGAAAAAAGTGGATTGATGTAGCATGCTGACTGCTAGATTGGAGTATAAAATGTGACTGAAGTGACTGAGAAACAGAGTATTTCATTTCCTAAAGGTTTTGTTTAGAAACAGAATCTCACTGCATCCTGGTCTGGAAATCACTTAATAGACATGGCTGGCCTCAAGTTCTCCGAGATCCAGCTGTCTCTGCCTGGGATTAAAGGTGTGACTTAAAGGAGCTTTAAGTCATTTAAACATCTATACTGTAGTGGTTTATTTAGGTTCTATAGTTCTGTTTGGCTAGTGTTTGCTCTGTTGGATAGCAGTCTTCTGTACTTGGATTTCAGTAGTCACTGCTTCTTTGTTGTTTACTCCTGCACTACTAGCAGTTGAATTTAGGACCCCATACTCTGTACCACTGAGTGATATCCCTGACCCTCTTACTTTTATTTTGAGGTAGGGTGTTAATAAGTTAACTTGGCTGGCCTTTAACCTACTCTGTAGCTCAGGAAAGCCTGAACTTGCAACTTTGCCTCAGGTTCCTTAGTAGCTGGGATTACAGACCTGTGCCAATAAACCCACCCTGGCAGCTGTATATTAACCACCCTTTATATGCCTCTGCTGTTGTAGGTGTGTGGCCTATAGCAAAGGTCAAGGTAATTTGGGTAATTTGGGTCTTTACACCATACACTAACAGGAGTGGCCTTGCTAGTAAACAGTACATAAACCTAGTAACCATAGATCATGCTTAGTACTGTAGTCAAACTGGAAGAGAATTTGACAGGGCAGGTACCACCAAATTTATTTCTTAAAAAAGATAATCATGAGCCCGGTGTGGTAGTGCACACCTTTAATCCCAGCACTTTAGCAGCCAGAGGCAGGTGGATCTCTGTGAGTTCTAGGCCAGCACAGTCTACAGAGCCTATTCAAGGACATATTTCACAACAGCCAGGACTATAGAGAAGAGACCCTGTCTCAAAAATACAAAACAAAAAGATAATCATTCTGTTTACAGTCTGGACAGATGACATTTTTAAACTTCTATAATCTTGTTCAAATTTAGAACATCTGAAAGGAAGCCATCTAAACTGCTTGTCTTCCACTCTACTGCTGTCCTCCGGTCCCCACAGGCATTCCTCGCTGCTGTGTCTGACCTGACTTTTCTATTACTCTTTATTAGCGTGATGTTTCTGTATCCTCACTCATTTACACTGGGACTTCCTTAATTGCAGGCATTATTTGTTTTACCCTTTGTTTCTGCACTCCCACCCCTCATCATAAGGACTCAGAGCTGTCTAAAGAAAGTCGGCATTTATTTGTTCAGTTAAATTGGTGAGAAATGAAAGGGCTTCATTCTCCATTCCTTTGCAGGAAGAAGTTCTAAAGGACTTTGAAGAATTGGCTGGAAAGCTCCCATGGTCTGACCCTTTAAAAGTCTGGCAAATTAACACCAATTTCAAGAAGAAGAAAGCAAAGCGCAGAAAGGCAAGTCAGAGTGCAGGTCAAGAGAAGGCCAATTGTGGACAAGGAGACAAAGCAGAAGAGACGGGTGGTAAGAAGCTTTCCAGCAGCACTTCAGAATCACATATCTTGGACTATTATGAAAATCCAGCCATCAAAGAGGAAATATCAACCTTAGTTGGCGATGTCTTGGCATCTTGCAAAGATGAGACTGGTAAATGCTTAAGAGAAGAAACTGAGCCACAAGTACAAAAGTTTAGAGTCACCTGCAACAGAGCAGGAGAGAAACATTGCTTTACCTCAAATGAGGCTGCGAGAGATTTTGGGGGTTCTGTTCAAGAGTATTTTAAGTGGAAAGCTGATATGACCAACTTCGATGTAGAGGTGGGTATTAGCGTTGACTGATCATTATGACTGTAATGGGGCTGGGAAAATGGCTCAGTGGGTAAAGTGCTTGCTGAGCAAGCATGAGAACCTGCATTTGGATCCCTAGCACCCACACAAAAACCAGAAACAAATGTATGCATGTTAACTTTAGCACCGATAGGTAGACAGGCAATACCATAGAGCGTGTTCGGCAGTCCAACCGAAACAAGACCCAAGTTCAGTGAGAGACCCTGTCTCAAAAATAAGGTAGGATAGTAGAAAGACACTCAGTGTAAACTGGTTTCTGCATGCTCGCACACAGAAGAGAAAACAGGTTCTCCTATATCTGTAGAATTTCCAGACTAACCTAGTAAAGGGACAGTAAAACAGTGGCCACAGAGCTAGGAGGATGTAGTTAGGAATAGCGTGGCCTATGGAGGGATAGGTTTAGATTGAAATTTTTACTCTGAAACTCTAGAATTGGACAATATTATCTCTTTGAACCTGTTTCCAGTGGAGCCAATAATAGTATATACCTTGAAGGTCTATACTACAGAAGGCAAACGAAATAATGACTTAAAAGTGGTATAGTATATTGGTATATGCTAAGTGCTCAATGGGCCTCAAGAACTCAAGGAATGGTGGCACACGCCTTTAATCCTAGCACTCAGGAGGGAGAGCATCTTCTGTGAGTTCAAGGCAAGCTTAGTCTACATAATGAGTTCTGGGGCAGCCAGGACTATGTAGAGAGCCCGCCTTGAAAGCCCCTCAGGTGTGCACTGTCTCTCTGTCTCTGATCTCGGCATCACCATGTCCAGCAGAAGATAAGTCCTTTTTTTAAATTGTGGTGATGGACTCAGACCCAGGACCTTGTACATAGTAGACAAACACTCCGCTTCCAGTCTGTATCTACATAGTCCTCTAATTTCTAATCTAGTAATTTTCTACATTATGTGGACTTCTAGATTGTAAAACAAACTTTTATCTTAGTTGCAGAGTTTTGCTACTAAATCATAGTGGAATCTGATTTTCAGACCCTCAAGTCTGGGTTTAGGGCTTAATCCTTGACTGAAACCAGCTCTGCTTTTTAAAGTCGGCTAGGTTCTCAAAACCCAATGCCTCCTGCTAGCTTGATTACCCTTGTGACTACTGGGTGACTAATGTGCATAATAGTAATTTGAGTTCCTTAAATTTCTGGTGCCTCATATAGGTCCCTAGTAGTTGACATTTTACCAAGAAGTCAATTTCTGTTGCTTTTGGGATACTTAAATCTGGGGCATGCCACTTTCTAACTTTTCTTTGAAAACATGTCAGACTAGTACAATTCCCCATTCCATACTCCCTTACACAGCTGCAATGAGAGTGAATAGGCTAAAGAAGAGCCATGTGTCCAGAAACTAGCACAGTCACACAGAGAACAAATCATGGAGCCACACTGCCTGGGTTAAATTGTAACTCAGGCACTTGTGCAAAGGGCACATGAACTGCTGGCTCTGTGTCCTAGGCTTGGAGGTGCTCATAGGAAATGAGGCCATGAGAGGAAGATGCATAGAGCAGGGCCTTGCATGTTGGAATGTCAGCTCTTGACTGCTGACTTTGATAAATCCGTGATGAGGACATTCTAGGGGAAGATTAGGGAACAGTTTTATCTTCATAGAATATTTTTGAGTTAGGAAAACTAAGACAAAGACAGTCACTAGACATTATATAAAAATACTAAATGTGTTCGAGAGTCTGCTGTGGAAGAGGGCTTGTTGCACTTGCGTATGTTTGAAGTCTTCCCCAAAATTGGAGTAATTTAAAAAATAAATATAGTTAGTGTGATGGCATATGCCTTTGACTCAGGAGGCAGAGATGGGCAGATCTCAAATTTGAAAGCTGGTCTGCTCTATATAGTGAGTTCCAGGACAGCAAGAATGCATAGTGAAACCCTGTCTTGTTTGATAATTTTTTCATTTTTTCCCTTCTTGGTTTTGTGAGACAGGGTTTCTTTGTAACACTGGCTGTTTAAGAACTCACTCTGTAAACCTGGCTGGCCTCGAATTCAGAGATCTACCTGCTTCTGCCTCCCAAGTGCTGGGATTAAAGTTGGACGCCACTGCTGCCCAGTGAAATCCTGTCTTAAAGGAACAATAACACACACACATACTCATATTTTAAAGCCATGTCATGAAAATATGTTAATATAATAAAAACTAGGAGATAATCTAATGATAGCCAGCTTGTATATATAGAGAGAGTGAAAAGAATAAATATTTTAAAATTAAATGAAAATAGAATATACATAAATATATATGTATATATTTTATTTTTGTGAAATTCAAAAATGATACATCTAATTTATAATAGTAGTGGTCAGATTAATGGTCACCCTGTATGTTGACCAGGAAGGAAACAAAGGGAGCCGTCTAAAGGGTACTATATATAGGTCAAGCTCACTGAAATATAGTCATTAGGGTTTACATACCTCTGGGCTCATGAAATGGCTCAGTGGGTAGACAGACTTGTCACCAAGGCTGCTGACCTGAGTTCAGTTCCTAGGACACATGGTGGATGTTGTCCTCTGGTTTCCACACCCAGGCCATATACACACATACACATAAGTAATTACATAAATAAATGAATGTCATGCACTTTACCCTATAGTAAGCATGCAAAGTGTAACTCAATCAGAAAGTTTATGTGGGCTGGAGGGATGGCTCAGTGGTTAAAAGAATTGGCTGCTCTTTCAGTGGGTACAGGTTTAATTCCCAATGCCCACATGGCAGGCAACTCACAATTGTCTGTAGCTCTAATTCCCAAGGTCTTCATAGACACCAAGTGTGTATATGGTGCACAGATATACATTCAAGCAAAACACTCATACATAAAAAAATAAAAAAAATTGTGGGTTTTTTTTTTTTGAGACAGGGTTTCTCTGTAGCTTTGGAGCCTTCCTGGAACTAGCTCTTATAGACCAGGCTGGCCTCGAACTCACAGAGATCYGCCTGCCTCTGCCTCCCAAGTGCTGGGATTAAAGGCGTGTGCCACCACCACCCAGCAAAAATAAAAAATTTCTAAATTGAAAGTTTTTGTGCATGGTGGTTGTGTATGTCCAAGCCACACCTGACTTTTCTGTGGGTGCTGGGGATCCAAACTCAGGTCTTCATAATTGCGAGTACTCTCTCCACTGAGTCATTTCCCCAGCCCTGTATAAGAAAGTTGTTTTGTTTCTGTTTTATCTTAAAACTTCAAAAAGTCTTAATGAGGCAGACATGTATCTCGTACTTGTGATCCCAGCATTTATGAGGCAGAGGCATGAAGATTTTGAGTTTCAATACAGCTAATTTACATAAGAAATTCAAGCCAATCTTGACTCTGAAATCCTGTTTTATTTTATTTTTTAAAATTATTTATTTTGTTGTTGTTTTGTTTCAGATTGGGTCTCTTTATCTACTTCTGGCTGTTCTGGAACTCACTATGTAAGCTAGGCAGGCCTCGAACTCACAGAGCTCCACTGCCTCTGCCTCCCTGGTGTTGGGATTAAAGCACTTGGAAGGCAACACCACACCTAGCTAAGGCCCTGCTTTAAAATTAAAAAAAAAATCTTGGTAATAAGTGCAGTTTGAAGAATACCAACTGTTTCTTTTGTCAAATTTAATGTAGGTTCTCCTGAACATCCATGATAATGAAGTCATTGTTGGCATTGCATTGACAGAGGAGAGTCTCCATCGCAGAAATATTACACATTTTGGACCAACAACTCTTAGGTCAACTCTTGCCTATGGGATGCTCAGGTAACAGAAAGGGATTTTCTATCTATATTGCAATGGACACTTTGCTCTGAATCTTGCCTAAAAACACCCATTTTCTAAAAAAAAAATTTCTTGGTTAGGACACAAAGTTGCCTGTTTCCTCTTCAGTATTCAGTGTTGGCTTAGATGGTGTATTAGTATTGATTATAGCGTGAGAGTCATAGCTTCGTGTGTGTCTTCAGTGGATCGGCTATTTCTGTTGAGAAAGGATATTCTTTTATAGGAGATAGAGCTAGATTTGCTAGGCTTTGTGTTTATCCAGTGAAATAGACAAGGGATCCTTAAAATGTGTATGTGAATACAGAACTTGTGCATGAGTGAAGGTGTTGCAATGCAGCACAGGCCAGCTTGGTATTGTGAGAGCTGGGATCCTAGACACACCACCACACCCCACTTACTCATATTTTTAAATGTTACAATGGCAGCAACCCAGGGATCATCTTGGGACTTTTAGAAAGGCAAGGCAAGCAACCGTTTTCTGTTGTCATTTTTCTGTTATTCCTGTTTCCTGTCTTAAATAAGAGTTTTCCCTCTCTAAACTTGAGATTTCAAGACTGCAAAATGTGTTTGACATGGGACTCAAAAGATTATTCATGTGCTCAATTTTGCAGCCCATATACAAAAATTAAAGCAGTTCAGAGAAGATTAGCAGGTCCCTACATAAAGATGACAGATAGATGATGTAGTGTTCCATATAAGCAAAAAAGAAAAAGAAAAAAAAGATTTAGATCTGCTGGAGAGATGGCTTAGAGGTTTAAGAGTGCATGCTGCAGAGGACCTGAATTTGGTTCCTAGCACTCAGGTTGACAGACAGATGATAATGACCCGCAACTCCAGCTCCAGGGGATTCAAGCCTCTGTCTTCTTGTCTACAGGCTTCAGCATTTGCATGCACATATCCACCCACATATGCACACATACACATACTTTTTTAAAAACAGAGTGGTAGCTGATTATAGGGTTGTAGAGATGGCTCAGCAGTTACTAGTTCCTGCTGTTCTCCCAGAGGACCAGTGTTCAATTCCCAGCATCTATATCTGGCAGCTTACACCTGTCTTTAATTCCAGCTCAATACCCTCTTCCAAAACCCTCTTCTGGCCTCCATGGGTACCTGTACACATGTGCATGTGTACACACATGTGCACATACACACAGAGACACAAATACATACACATTAGTAAAAAAATATTAAAGAGTTTTGTTTATGAACATTGGATTCAGAAACAAAGACAGATTGTCTTTTTTTATACAGTGCCTGGCATGTCCTAATGAGTCATATAAGTTTATTTTCTTCCTTTCTAGTTTTTGCTTCCTCTTTTATTCTGGTCATTGTGAATTCATAGTTCCTCACAACTGGATATGAAGTTGATAACAGAAAATTTAAAAGAAATACTCCTAAATTTCATTCATTGAACAGACACTTATTATTTGCCTCCAGCTGTAATTATAGAAACCTGCATACAAAGAATTATTTTTGGTGCAAGTATTAAAAAGCTAAACAATTTAAAATGTGATGATTGGGCTGAGGAAGCAGCACCGCACAGTTTCTGCACATAAGGGCCGAGTTTGATCTCTCAGCACGTGTGCCTGTCATTCCAGTACCAGGAGCAGACACAGGAGGATCCCTAAGGCTCTCTGACCAGCCAGTCTAACTGAATCTGTGAGCTCAAAGTTGTGAGGGACCCTTTCTCAAAAACTGAGATGAAGAGCAATTGAGAAAAATGCACAGCCAGGTGTGGTGCACACCTTTAATCTCACCACTCTGCAGGCAGAGGCAGGTGGATCTCTGAATTCAAGGCCAGCCTGGTGTACAGAGTGAGTTCCAGGACAGCTAGGGCTCTGTAGAAAGACCTTCTCTCAAAAAACTAAAACCAAAGAGAGAAATGCTCAGTGTTGACCTCTGACCATCACATGCATGTAGGCGAACACAAACGTGTACGCATGTGCACTTATACACACGAAGTGATAATTATGCTGAGAACAGGGTGGTTGGGGAGATGAGCAAAAAATTATACCAAATTCACAAAAAGTCTTGAAAGCCATTTCAAGAAAGGTAGAAACTATGGGGCTGGAAAGTGACATAGCACCATAAGAGCACTGGCTGCTCTTCCAGAGATCCTGGGTTCAATTCCTAGCACTAACATGGTGGCTCACAATTGTTTCTAACTCCAGTTTCAAGGGACCTGATCCCTCTTCTGACTTTGACAGGCACTGCTCATCTGTAATCCAGATATGCATGCAGGCAAAACATCCGTACACATAAAGGTTAAAAACTAAGGGTAGAAACAAGATGATAGAAAACACAGGAGACTGCTTTTCTGTCTTTTGAAAGCTTTTGGGCTTTTGCTCAGCTCAGCCATGCACGTGGCTGCCCGCCATTTAAATATATGTACCTCCAGTTGCACATGACTAGCTCACACAACCCAGGGATACTTGCTCTTTATTCCAGACTCCTAAAAGGATTTGAGTGACGTATTTTGATCAGATGCCCAGTCATGGCCCATTAGCAATGACTGACATTACAGGTTTGCCTAAGAATCTATCTTATGAGGGAGATCGTTAGCATTTATGGTGCACGATCTTAAACAGAACATGAAAATGTTAGAACCGATGACACTTAGTGACCTGAGGATTGGCACTACACAGAGGAGGTAAGTAGCATGTGAACTTATTCACGGTGACCTGTAGTCCTGACTGTCAGTCACCTCATTATGGGTCCTAGGAAATGTGTCTTTGCATCAGTTTGTCTGTTAGATGGTAATGGGGATGTTACAAGGATTCAGTGAAATAACAAGTATATAAAGGTAAAGCAGTTATTTTATATTAAAGATGTTATCTCTAGAATTAAACTGCATTGAGTTTGAAACCCAAAGCCTTGTACACATAGGTGAACACTGCTACTGAGTGCCAGCCCTAGGCTGACTTTAGACTATAGATTGCTGCTCCTTCATGCCTGTGTCCTAACCTTTAGGAATCCCTATTGTGGAAGCCTCAGCTTTTGGCTGATCTCACATGTACTGAATTGTTTTCTCCCTCCAGGCTCTGTGAACCTAAACCTACTGATGTAATAGTGGATCCAATGTGTGGAACAGGGGCAATACCAATAGAGGTAATAATCCCTATTTATTTTCCCATAAGCAAGTGATATCATTTATTTCAAACAGAAAGTACCATACAACTAAATAGTAAAATTTTCTGGATCACAGAGGAGCTGAAAATGACAAACTGGTAAATCCTTTTTCTATGATCCATGAGCCACTAGATTGACTATCAGAGGATAACTGAAGGTGTCATAAACTGGAGGAAGTTGGTTTTCCTCTCCATATAATTAGAGGTTCCTGGAGTGAACAAGTTTAGTTATGAAAAGGAGAAACTACGGAGTTGTAGCTCAGTGCTGAGGTAGTTGCCTGGCATGCCACAGATCCTGGACTTGATCCCCAGCACTACAAAACTAGAAAAACCCACCACCTATGAACATTTTTTATATTTGTTTGTTTTGAGACAGGGTCTCACTATGTACCTGTGGCTGGCCTCCAACTCACCGAGATTTACCCATCTTTACAAGGATTAAGGCTACAAACTACCATACTCAGTCTTTTTACCTGTCTTTTCTTTTTTTTAAAAAATTACATATTTTGGAAGTCTGACAAAGCTACATAACCAGTGCCCTGAAATAATTTTCAGAATTACTGCCTCACTCATAAAGCATAAAGAAGGCACTGGGCAGCAGTGACCCACGCTTTTGATCCTAGCACTTGGGAAGCAGAAACATGTAGATCTCTGAGTTAGAGGCTAGCCCCTGTCTACAGAGTGAGTTCCAGGACAGTCAGGGCTACCCAAAGAAACCCTGTCTTTGAAAAACAAAACAAAACAAACAAACAAAAAACACCCCAAAACACAAGAAAACTACAGAAGGCAAAATAAGAACTGGGAAGACTTTTTTTAATTCATTATGATTTTTAACCTTTTTGAGTAAGGGTCTTGGTATGTAGCATAGTCTGGCCTTGAATTCAAAGCAGTCCTCCTGCCTTAGCTTCTCCCAAGTGCTGGTATTACAGGCATGAGCCACCACACACAGTGGAAAAGGAATCTTGTATGTAGAAAACTGTTGAGATTGAATCACAACACCTATATGTCTGTAAGTAATTGACAGGAAGGAGCTCACAGTAAAATCACTTAAAGGTTTGTGTGAAACACGGTGAAACATTCCCGACTATACCAAAAACCAGTGAAAAGAAACTGCACAGAAGTACCACAGATTGTGTTGAGTGGGCAGAAATAGAACAGATGAGCAAGCCCAAAGCAACCCACAAAGGGAAAAATAATCCAAAGTGTAATTAGAGAATCTATGGTCTGACTTTGATCAGGAGTTAAGATCAAGAGAAAACCACGTGATACAGACTGGTGTTGGCTGGGGAATGACTGCTGCTTGAGATCTGAACCTGAGAGCTTAGTTATGGTCAAGAATTCTGGGAACAAAGCTGTAGTTCTCTAGCATTAAACTATGTCTTTTCTGTGAAATACCAGGTAAAGTTACCATGTGTCCAGAAACATACGATAGAAACAGACATAAGAATAAAAGTGGGGGAAAGGCCAATCTGAGCCATTTCCATGTTAAAATAGGTATGAGAGCACCATTGTAGAAAGAAGCTGGGAAATGATGAAAATTGTAAAGAGTTGCCAGGGTCTGTGAACAGATGTGTTAAGTATCAAATACCTGGCCTAGAATATGCTGAGATTTAGAAGTAATGTAACAGGCAGCCTGAGGTAGGATATCCAAATTAGATTAAAAGTTTAAAAGAAAAATGGTTGGCAAAGATTCTTACTCAGTAGAGCCATATCTCCAGTGGGTAAGAATCTCCTGAGAGACCTACTCTGTGGGTTCCTTCTGTATTCCTACCTGCCCAGTTTCTGGCATACTTGAACATTCCTTTTGTTTGCAGTCACTGTAGAATAATAGACTAGAATATGTCATCAGTCTCACGGGCCTGGGCAAATACAAAGTTAGTGCTGTATTCATGCTTGCATGTCTTCATGGCAGAAACTGTACTATAGTGTATCGATGCTTGGCATTTATATTCTGCTGACTTTTTTTTTTACTAAACTACAAAATCCTTTAAGAAACAAATGGTGGTTATCTTTTAAAGCTAAACTCTCACAATCCAAGAGTATAGGTCTAATTGGTTTGGTTAATTTTGAGGGGATGGGTTGGGGTTCTGAGACAAGGTTTCTTTATATAACAATCCAGGCTGTCCTGGAACTTGTTTGGTATACCAGGCTGGCCTCAAACTCAGAGATCCACCTGCCTCTGCCTCCTGAGTGCTGGGATAAAAGGTATGCACTACCACTCCTGGCAGTTTCGTTAAGTTTTTAATATCATGTTAATTTAGGGAATGTAGTCTCTTGTATGCACCAGCCTTTGCTGGGTAGGGACTGAATAAAATAATAGACCTATCCTGAAGGAGTTGCTGGATTACATGGAAGACAGAGTTGATAGACATAGTTAAAAATGGGACAAGTCAGCAACAGAGGTACACAAAGTGCTTCTGGATCTGATATTGATGTCACAGTGGGTGACACTGGAGCTACATCTCCAGGGGGTGAAAAAGAACAGGGAGGTAATTTCTATTGGCACAGTAGCCATGTTATTGAAAATTGACCATAATGACTTACCCTTTAATTGTCTCTTGTGTCATACTTAACATTCTTGTCTCATAGGGTGCTACTGAGTGGTCTCACTGTTATCATATTGCTGGGGACAACAACCCACTGGCAGTGAACAGAGCAGCAAATAATATCTCATCTCTATTGACTAAGAGCCAGATTAAAGATGGGTAAGTTTAACTTCAGAGACTGCATTCCATCTTTGCGAGCCACTCTCCATACTCTGACTTAGAATTATCATTCATTGCCAGTGCTTTGTGGCATCTCTATAACTTTATGAACAGTGTGAGAGACACCATCTAGCTTATTGAACACCATTTATAATTAACTACAATTTCCATTCTTTACTCCAATTTTATTTCTCTTTTCTTAGTTATTTATATGTCCTTTTCCCAAACAGTACAGTACAATAGATTTATTATTTAGCAAAGGTCATATCCTCTAACTAGGTCTTACCTTGAACTCACTGTATAGCACAGCTGGCCTCAGATTTAAGAGTTACCTTCCTGACTTTGCCTCCCAAGACTGAGATTGTAGACATGAGCTACCAAATCCAACTATTTACATTTGTAGTACATGAGTACATTCATTTTAATGTCACAAATTTGAAAATACTTTTAATATTTTTACATAGTCCATTATAAATGACTGCACAACATTCCATCATATAGAACTATTACAATTTATTAAGCTTTTTTCTAAAATGATGTGAGTTAAGCCAGGGTGTGGTGGCACACCTTTAATCCCAGCACTTGGGAGGCAGAGGTAGGTGGATCACCATGACTCTGAGATCAGCCTGATCTACACAGTGAGTTCCAGGACAGCTGGGACTACAGAGAAAACCTTTCTTGAAAAACCAAAAAAATAAATAATGTGAGGTGAAAGAAGCATGAAAGCCATTCCCATAACTTGTAAATTCCTAGTGACCCTGACTTGTGGCCTGGCCTATTTCTGTTTGTTAAGTGTGGGCCTGGGAGTGTCATGCAGCTGTGCCATGGTGTGGAGGTCAGGACAACCTGTGCAGTCGGTTCTCTTCTTCCTGCTATGGATCCCAGGAATCAAACTCTGTCAGCCTTAGTGCCAGGCATCTTTGCCAGCTGGGCCATTTCTCTGGACATTTAAACACTTTTTTACATGTAAACTCATTTCCCTTGATGCTTTTTAAAATTGTCTGTGAAACCTTACATCCAGCCTTAACCTTGTATTTCAGTTATGGCTGTATTTCTTCCTACACTATAACATTTCTTTTAAGAAAATCAATCTTTAAAAGTTTAAAAATGCTGCAGAAATTTTTTTACATTTATTTATTTATTTGTGTGTGGGCACAAGAGTAGGGGTGATTGCTGGGTGGTGGTGGTGCACACCTTTAATCCCAGCACTCAGGAGGCAGAGGC